>SNQJ01S0215269.1:0-15581 GCA_010110895.2 Picea sitchensis
TCTGTCGAAGTTCCATTAGCATTCATAGATATCTGGGCGAGCTTTCCACATAAGTTTATCAGTTTTCCTCTAAATAATCCTATTCCTCCCAGTGAAGGAATCATAGTAGGCTTTCCTAGAATTTCCAAAGTTATTTCTGTCATAATATCCACCTGTGTTTCTTCATCCAGAACACATTCGATGTCGAAGTCTCCTATTCTTGCTTCAATGCATTATTTTTCTTTGAAGATCTCTGATAAGCTGACATGTTGGTGGTCATTTGGTCATTCAGGGTTTCTTTCATCTGTAGCAATACTTTCTCTGATTCTTTCTGGGGTTCTACCATAATCTTAGCTTCTGGATCTACCTTAGGGTTTTCTTGTCTCATATACATTCCTTCAAGCTTAGCAATCATTCTAGGGCAATCCAATACTTCATGGTCCATAGCTTTGCAACAAAGACAACTAGATCCTCTGTCAGGGAATTACTTAGCAAGATGTATCAGTCTTCTACAATTGTAACAGAGGGTTAATCCTCTTTTTCTTTTAAATGATCCCCATCTCTTCATGTACTGTGTGCTAGGATCATAGTAGCTAACCTACAAAAAATTCTTTCTAGGCTTGTGCATCCATTTGTTAGTCCATACATTCTTTCTATGCATAGGTATAACATATCTTTCACTATTCTTATCAGATCAACTCATATCAAACCTTCTTTCATCTAGATGTGCCCCAGTTTTCAAGCTAGGACAAAATCTATCAATCATACCTAGATCCATACTTTAGAAACAGAAATTTCCACTTATCTTACTTCTACAGAGCACAAAGCTTTCAGATCTAGAAATTTTCACTATTCTTACCTTTATCAGAGTATAGGGCTTGCATATCTTACCTCTTTTCTTGGCATGGAGCTTCACAGGTCAAGTATAATGTTTTGCACTAGGGAAACATATCTACGCATGAAGATTTCATAGTTTTAGGTTGAATCTTTGCACAAAGCTTCTTCTTCCTCAGTTCTCAGCAATCACAGTTTCAAGTCCTGACAATGGAACCATTTTTTGGGACAAGGGCAGAGCAAGGCTTCAACGCTACAACAATGCACCAACAAAACCCTAACTACCGTCCCTTTCGGAAACACCTGTGAAGCAGATGAAGTCTCACCTGAGGTAGAGGCAGGGGTGGTTGCAGGACTCAAATGTCTGCAACCTTAGCTGGGACACAGATCTATGATTATAATACAAACACTTAGTACTGAAAGTTCATCAATATTTAACCACTATCCACTCCGCATATAAAACAGAGCATCACAGCATTCATTCAGATCTAACGTATCTAAGCACTTAGCATAAAGAGAGAGATTAGACCAAGCAGATTCAAGCACTAAGCATATTCACATACATCAGATCTAGCATACATATACATCACTAACCACAAAGAATCTATAGATTCATCTATATATATCAAAGCAATAAGAAAATAAACACATCAACACATCACATAGAGTATAGCAACACAACATGTAGGTGGTTCACCCCCACCCTGGGGCTACGTCCACCAACTCTTCTTCTTTATTATCTTCAATCAGTCATCTACATGCACAGAGCCACAAAAACCCTACTCTGCATAGGACAGGAGATCTGCACGCACCTCGCCAGATCCTCCTTCCCCAAGCTAGGTCTAGCACAAAGCCTTCCCACAGTCTGTTACAACCACTTGTACTTAGCTCTGCAAGTCTCACACAATATGAAAAAATCCTTTACAATCACTACCACTTAGCTTATTGACCTCTTCTTACATCACCTAGATACTTATTTATACTTTATAAAATAGGCCTAAACATGGGTAAACCCATGGGCCGACATTCCCATACCCGTTACATAATCCCAAATCCCAAAATTCCCTAAAAAGGGGCCGAGATCCCATGATCTCTGCTTCATCTTGTGCTCCACCTTCGACAGCCTGTCGAAGTCCCAAAAATAGGTCAAACATGAACAAGGATCCTCAAAACTTAGTCAAGGGCCAACATAAAGTGTTTCACACCAAAGAAGCCAGTATATGTACCCTCAAGGACAACTTGTTTATGGTGAAAAAGAAAATGAAATATGAGTTTATTAGCGTAGATTTGAACATTATTTTTCTAAAGGGGATCAAGTGTTTTTTCACATGCAACCTTATAAAAAAAAATCACTAAAAGATAAAGAAGTTCCCTCAGCATGGGCCGACATCTCATACCCGTTACATAATCCCAAGTAAACTCAAAATTCTAAGAGGCCGAGATCCCATGATCTCTGCTTCATCTTTAGTGCTTCCTTCGACAGCCCTCGTCAATAAGTCCCAAAATGGGTCAAACATGAACAAGGATCCCCAAAACTTGGTCATACAACATAAGTGTTTCACACCAAAGAGCCAGTATATGTACCCTCAAGGACAACTTGTTTATGGTGAAAAAGAAAATGAAATATGAGTTTATTAGTGTAGATTTGAACATTATTTTCTAAAGGGATCAAGTGTTTTTTCACATGCAACCTTATAAAAAAAAAATCACTAAAAGATAAAGAAGTTCCCTAGAAGCTAGCTCCCCAGTTCTATGGTCCTTATTATATCATACACTGCATTGGATAGGTGTTAATGGACTAATCGGTAGGTGTGGGACACTGATTCCTAGATCCACCTAGATCTAGAACAAAACACACTAGGAACATGACGCTTTCCTCTTAAGTTTTAGATATTGAATCTCTACTAACTAAAGAGGGACATATGACATACTGTTTAAATGTCGCTTCCTATCACCATCGCTATCCTAGATCCATTACAACGCTCATATGATGATGATCCGCAAAAGAACACAACCAACCAAAGTGATAGTAATAGAATAAACTCAATATAAACCTAAGTGTATGTGATCAAGGAATCATACAATAAACACAACAAGCTTTATAGGAAATAATCATATTACAGTATCATATTGAATGTGAAAGAGAGATTACAACCATGGCCCTGATGTCATAAGGTCCCTTCCAACTGTCCTTCGTTCCCCACACACTTCCACTCAATTTAATTCTTGGAGTATAGATCTGATAATATTCACAACTATCTTGACAAAGTGGCTCATCTAGCCAAGCTAAAAATAATCCAAAGTCCAATCCAATCCAAGCTAATCCCAAAAGCTCCAAAGCTAACCAAAGCTAACTTTCTCCATGAGAAATCCTCTCCCTTTAATAAGTTGAAGAGGATAAGGTGAGGAGGTAAGTTAGACGATCCACTAAATCATGAAAGAGAGTAAGATCCAAACCATTCGATGCCAATTCCTCACCATAGAAGTTTCTCCTCTAGAAGATTCGAGAAAACGCCGCTTGTTTTTCCCAGGTATGTGCATTCTCACACCTTCACCTATAGAGAAACTCACGAACATCTCACACCCTGACATGGTGCAACCTGCGAGAATTAGGCAGACTCTTGCACCCTACCTATATAGCAACCTTAACCTCCTTTTTACAGGGTTTTTACTAGGGAAAATGCAACTTCTTCTCTTAGGAATAGTTCTTCTCCCTTTTTTCTTTGGGAATTCAGGCCACTGACCCTAAAGGAAATAGATAGTTTACATCATTAATAATGGTCATAGGGATGATGAAAATAATGTAAAATAGAGAGCCCCCATGAAGAACAGAGTGATAGCTGAAATAATTTATTGAGTGTGTGTAGGGAACAAGAAATAGTCGGTCGGAAACCCTGCCAACAAACAAGGAAATACAGTACAATAATATATCATCACTGAGGTAGCTATTCCCATACCAGAATACAAATGACTCAAAGCATAAATGCCGACATGCGAAGATCCATGTCATAAGAAAGGTCATACACCAAACATACACTGGATCCATGCCAATATGACTCAAATCTGAACATAGCTACCAAAAATACACCGGTGGATCTATGTGTTAAAGATCAAATTTGAACATATCCACTAGACATACAATGTGGATCTATGCAATAATACAAAATGAATATACTTCCAATGCAACCTGGATCCGTCAGAAAAGATCCAGGGTCTTCATTCCACCACTCTATACACGGTCTAACCATGTCACATGTGTCTAGCTCGAACATGGTAGAAACCACTTGATTACCAGTCACAGTGTATACCGTTAACAGGTGCGAGGGAAATCACCATTAATGTCAATGAATCCCTAGGTACACTAGTACAATCCAATGAATGCGAATGAATGAGCTGACATCGGGCATTCAGTGGAATCTCTCGATTAGGGTCAATAATGAAAACCCACTATTAAAGGAAAGAAACTCTTGCCATTGATGCATGCATGCTCCAAGGTACCAATTGGTTTCTAATTCTAATTCCTGGATAATGAGTTGAAGTCGATAGGAAAAGACTCCACACAGGGAGGGTTCAATGTATCCCGCAATAGCGACAAGAAACAAGTAACAAGATTTGATGTAGATCAGAGTAAAAAGTGATTCAGAACTGACCGTGGATGACATAATAGAAAGCTTAAAGACTGCAGAAATGGCTAATGCAATAGAAGGATTTTCAGGTTGACATCTTTGAACATATTGACGACATGACAACCGTCTTGGAAAAATAAAATAATGACCCAACAACAGGGATCACAGACCAATTTGTAATCTTATAAAGGAGGCGACCAAGAGACGAGAGGATTTTCTGACTGAGATACAAGGTGAGTGAAAGGGTGTTCCAAAATGACTCTTCCATGGAATACAGGTTTAGCTACATTTCTTTTCCCAATTTTTCCCCACCCATTTTACATGGCAAGTACCTCTTTATTTTTATACAATCTGAGGAGGATAACATATGTTTTTCATCTAAGCTCATCCTTCGATGAGTCCCTTTCTGGATTACGTTTAACGAACCCTAAGAAGGAGTGGTTCGTCCCATTACGGGATCTCGATGTTTGTTTAACAACTCCAAAGATAGAAAAAACCTCGAAGGTTTTTCAAGGATTATAGAGGCTTGAAAACACTTAAAAGAGAACTCTCTAGTTCCTTTTTCGTAAATAGGCTAATGAGACCAAAAAGAGATAAATTATCGCCCAATAGATTCTTTCTTCAAATAATTTAACAAGTGTGAAAATAATGTTGTCGCTCGACAATCTTTTCATGTTTAGAGAGAGTCCGAAAGAGCTTAAAGTTGGAACCCATAGTGGGTTCTTTTCAGATAACCTTTACGAGTCCGGGAAAAGTGATAAAAGTATACTCGGTTACATTCTCACATATTTACGAGCATGAGAAAGAAAAAAAGACTAAGCTCGGTAACTTTATCTCAAATAACGAGTAATGAGAAAGAACAAAGACTAAGCTCAGGGATTGTTTTCATTTTAACGCAATTCCTAAAACAAAAAACAAACCATGTTTGACTTGTTTCATTTTACTCAGCTTGAACCATAGAGGAAACTATGCTTGAGAGGTGGGTGGTTTCATTTTTTATGCAAGATTGAACCATAGAAACTATGCTTGGACTTCCCAACGCATACCACATGGATGGTTGGTACTCTACACCCAGCTTGAATAGAAACTAGAACTCTCAAAGATGAAGTCTAGAGGGTCGAGGTAATTTCCCAAGTTTCCTGCCTTCATCCAATCCACACAAAGGAGAATGAAATGAAGCTTAAAAATACTAGACGAAGGACTTGACCCAAATAGAGAGGGGGAAACTATTTTACATTTTTAACGCGATTGACACAGAAACAAGAACTATACTGTAACCTCTGTTTCATTTTTTAATGAGGGTTGCCACAGACAAAAAAAACTATCCCTCAAGTGGTTTCATTTTTTAACGAAGCTTGAAATTAGAAACCATGCTCAAGTCTGGTTTCATTTTTTACCGAGCTTGAAATCAAAAAAATCACGCTCAAAGACCTTTGTTTCATTAACTAGGTTCTCGCAGGACGTTAAAACTATCCTCAACCTCGCTTTCATTTTAATGAGGTTTTCATAGAGATGCAAAACTATCCCTTGAAACTGCTTCATTTTTTAACGAGGTTGTTAAAAAATGAAACAAAAAAAAAAAACTATCCTCAAAACCTTTATTTTATTTTTTAACCAGGTTGTCACAGAGACGAAAACTATCCCTTGAAACTCCGTTTCATTTTTTAACAAGGTTGTTATAGAGACACAAAATATCCTCAAACCTCTATTTCATTTTAATGAGGTTGTTACAGACAAAAACTATCCTCGAAACCTTTGTTTCATTTTTTAACGAGGTTGTTACAGAGACACAAAAACTCTCCTCGAAAGTGGTTTCCTGATCATGGATCCCAAGAGGACAATGTCTGGAATGACACCAGCGCCGGACAAACTGTCATGGATTCTAAGAGGTATCTTCATTAGAAGGAAGAAACACACTCTTGAAGGACACCATGCTGAGGGTCGCGACAGGAGTAAAGAGGTCAGGCTCTAACAACCCTATCGGCGATCACCCATGTCAACTACTGGATCTAAGTCATCAGAAGTCAAAGCCATGGCAGACAATGCTACATAATTGACCCATGGGTGGGGGATACCGTCTGCATATAAGAAACATTTAGGAAGGCAATCCGCTAGGGTCACTGAATGAAAAGTTGATCAATAGTCACAACTCGTCCATCAAGTGAAGGGAAATATATATCACACGAAAAAAAGAGTAGACACAATAGCTTTCATGGCATAGACATAATCTCACTTAAGGAGTAAAGAAAAATCCATAATCTTGGACCACCATGACCTCAATAAAGACATTTTTCCCTCCCAAAGTTACAGAACACTGAGGAAGGGTCTCCAAAGGTTGACTGGTTCTTCTATTAAAAGATAAATATATTCTGCGTAACCAGCACAAGCTTAGGACAACCCAAACCTTTCCAAGCAATAGAGGAAATACAAATGGACGCACTCCTTCATCTATCAGTGTCTGAGGAACATATCGACACACAAACCTGTACTGTAATCTGAAAGGAATGTGAGAGGGAAGACGAGGTCCAGTTGTACACCCCAATCAAAACAAATGGATTCATTACTTGGAGGGGTTCCAATGAGAAGGAGGAATACCTCTCGACACAGAAGATTCTGTATCAACGAGAAAACATGGTAGTATCGGGTTCACTCTAATGGGAGAGTAGGATCGAACGATAGAGAGATCAGATCGACCACTTAAGTTACATTCTCTATAGAGAATGGGGTCGCATGTGTAAACAGATCGAATTCACTTATGGACACTCCCTAACGGGAGAGAGAGGGATTGATTGAGGATGGGATCGAATCAACCTCTTTGGGTTTTGCTCTGATGGGAGAACGAGACCGTTGACATCGGATCAACCACTTTTTCAACTAGTTCAACTAAGGACGTGACCAGATTGACTACTACAATCAACCGGATTGACGGGTGAAGGGACCAGAGTGATCATTCCATCAACCATTGAGGGTTGAGAGAAAGCTTACGGTAAGTAGCTGAAAAGTTAAGGTTGTGAAATAGTCATGTCTCTCAGTAATTTTGAGGCTTCGTCCAAACAAGGGAAAAGGTGAGTGAGATGACTCTCTTTGTATAACATGCACGAGAACTTGAATCTATTTTTTCTTCTTCCCAACGGTATTGTGACTAGTTGACGGAGGTCATCAACATGCTGTTCAGAGGCTAATGCATATAGGTTGGCGAGGATGTGTAGACCATGCTTCTATAAACTTGTATAGACCCGGGCATTCCTTAAGAATATGGCTACCCTTACAAAGCCTGCAAGGGTACTTGGCTTACGGGTTGTTCGGGTGATCTTGACATCATCAACACCCCTAGCACGATTAATGCGAACTGGTTGTTTTCCAACATGTTTCGCAACGTATCGAGTAGTTTCGACCGCTTATTTTCTCTTCAATCTTTCTTTTCTTCTTCTTCTTATTCATCGGGTTACTCACTTCATAACTTTCAACGACGAAGAAGATGAAACGGAAGGTGACATTGCAAGCTAAGAAGGTGAAGAAGACCTTACTGTTGAAGAAGGTGAAGGATCAATACGAGGTTGATGCTCTTTGGGGAAGTTCTTGTGACTGAAGCACTAACTACATTCAAGATTACCTGAGTGGAAAATGTCAAACCATAATTGGTAATCCAATAAAGTGAGACCTGAAGGCTCAGTGTAGTGATGTGGAGGAGGACCAATACCATAAGAAGGAAAACAAAGGTTTCCCCTAGCAGGTATTCCTTCATTGGTAGTTCTGGGAACTCACGCCATTAAATAAATCCAACCTAGAGTCTGCTAGGGAAAAACAAACAGCACACGCTAAAAATCTTGGAAGTAAGCAAAACAAACAAAACCTTCTTACAATGAGCACACTAGTTGGTGATGAAATCCAACGCCGCTGAACAATGTAAGAAGGCACCTAGGATAGAGCGGGTGGAAATTTTATGTTGATGACCTTCTTAATGTACTTACACCCTAGTGCAAGATCTGACATATAATCATGGGTATACCTCCAAGGAGCCTGGAGTGAGTTTGGCTAACGTTGATTCTAGGTACTGTGAAGACTTGCCCCTCCACACAATTCGTAAAGAACTTAGAGAGATAGGCTATTAAGGCTACCAATCACTATAGTGATGCTTGGGAAAACAAATGACAGTCTGATCCACTTGCAAGGGCAGGGTATCTAACCCTGAAATCAACTCTTGAAAGGATTCCACCTCATCATTGTGGGTATACTTCCTACGACCCCTATAATACACGTAATATCTACACCAAGACCAACAAAGCAGGGTGAGTAACTCTTGCTAGTCTCAATGTGACCTCGGATTGACCCCTGTGTTAGAAGGGCTTCCGTGACAAACCGTAATAAGTGGATTTAACCGCTCCTCAACTCAAGATTCTATGTTTTCTGCAAATTTGGAAAGTTATCTTCACACTCATTCCAAAGCCCCACAACTAATCTAATGTAATTTTGCTTTCAGAAAGATAAAAATATCTAATCAGTTTTATAAGTGCTTTATTTTATACTTGTTACTCAATAGGAAACACATGGACAATATGGTGTTTCGACCGACTTGAAAATTATGCAAAGAGATGCAAGATGTAATCTTTCATTTCGATGAAAGCTACGCTATGAGAAGGAGAAAAATTTATCATTCTAGATGCAATAACCCAAAATCTTAAAACTCATCAATATCAAGATTCTCAAGAAATGAGAAAAAGGTAATCGCATACACCAATGCGCGATTCATAATTTAAGATCGAAAATGCTAAGAATCATGCAATTTCTCTACTTGAAATGAAAGGATGCCCCCAATCTAATATAAAGCAAGAAATCAAATCTTTTGTTTCAAAATTTCACTAAAAGAAATAATGAACTTCTCTTAAAACAAAGAAACCCAAACTAAAAGTTTTTTTTTTTTTCTTTAGAATTGTTTAGGGAAATTTGATCTTTCCCTAAAATATTCTAAAGAAAACACATGCTTGTAATTGAAAGACACTCCAAGAAAGAGACTAATCCTTCAAACCAAACAAAGCAAAGATGGTAAAAGAACTCAAAGAATGTCAAGAAGACTATAAACATACCAATATAGGCTCCAAAAGTTAAATCCAACTGATCAAAGAAACCCCAATCAAAATATGACAAGATCCAATCCAAAAAATTTTACAAAAAAGTTCTTGCAGGCTGGCAAGGGATTACAGTGCGAGAATCAAATATTCTCACAGGATGAACAAAGTTTGACTGCGAGGGGTTCACACTATACCTAACACCAAGGTGTGAACTTAGGTGTTTCTCGCAGGCCACCAAAGGGTACAATGCGAGAATGCCACCAGAAACAAAGGTGTACCTAGAAAAAGGACTAAATTTGACGGTAACTTTCATCCGTGAGAGTCTGGATGGATCTCCCATGTACCTGTGACTAGGAAAACAAGTAATCAAAGCAGGGAACTAGGACTAACTAGGAAACAATCTGCTCCCTAGTGGAGTCACCACTCTGTTATCGGACTAATCATAGGTGTGGACACTAACTGATCTCCTAGATCCACCTATACCTATAGAACAAAAACACACCAGAACATGACGCTTCCTTAAGTTTTAGATATTCAATTTACTAACTAAAGAGAGATGAGTGGAATACCATTTAAATAATTTCCTCACCATCAAGCATATCCTAGTCTTCCGTTCCAATGCTCATACAATGATGATCCTTGCAAAGAATGCAACCAACCAAAGTGGATTGTAATAGCATACAAACTCAATATAAACCTATGTATGTGGATCAAGGAATCATACCACAAAACACAACAAGCTTTATAGTAGGAAAGAATCATATTACTGCACCATATTAAATGAAAGAGAGATTATAACCATGCCCTTGATGTTGTAAGGTCCCTCTTATATAAGTTTTAAACCTGCGAAGTAAAGTAATGCAAATAGATTCTTAAGCAATACGTAAATTAATCAATGGTTCATACACAGAGTACACAGAGATTTTACCGAAAACCCTCAACTGAAAAACCTTTCTTTATTTTCATTATATCATCGAATTTCACCATTCACCATACAATATATACAATGTTTCTTTAGGTATTTCAGATACCAAAACCCTAATCCCTTTAATCCAGGATTAATTTACAACCCCGCTAAAAAATAGCAAAAACAAAATAGCAAAACCGTCCCCAAATCTAGGGTGAAGGGATCGCCAGATCTAGCCATATTGTGACCGACACACCACAATGTCAATAATGCACACATAACACATAACCAACACCTTCCAACTGTCCTTCATTCGTTCCCACACCTCCATATCTCAAGAATTATGAGCATAGATCTCATAATATTCACAATCTATCTTGACAAAGTGGTTCATCTAGCCAAGCTAAAAATCTCCAAATCTCAATCCAATCTAAGCTAATCCCAAAAGCTCCAAAGCTAACCAAAGCTAACTTTCTCCATGAGAACTCTCTCCTTAATGTTGAGAGGCGGAGGAGGTTAGGATGATCCCACTAACCCGAAAAGCGAGTAAGATCCAAACCATCTCTGATGCCATCTCACCCGTGAGAAGTTTTCTAGAAGATTCGAGAAAACGCCATTTTTCCCACGTGTAGAAATTCTCTCACCATAGCTATAGAGAAACCTGGGAACATCTTGCACCCTAGCTATGGTGCAACCTACGAGAATCAGGCATTCACACACTGTGCCTATATAGCAACCTGCTAACTTCCTTTCTACAGGGTTTTTAGAAGGGAAAATGCAACTTCTTTCTTGAAAAGTTCTTCTCCTCTCTCTCTTTAGGAACTCAGGCCACTCAACCCTCTCAAGGCAATAGATAGGTTTACATCATTAACGGTCATAGGGATGACGAAAATAATGTGTAACAACAGGTAGCCTAAATGTTGGCTCTCCTACCCCACTACAAGTATTTCCTATGTTATTTCAATTTTTATTTAAATTGCAGCCCTTTGTACCAATTTCTTTAATTAATTACCATTTTAACAAAATTATGGAAATTGAGATGCTGTTATAAGAACCTAACTCAGTGGAATGTGGAAGCATTTAACACCACTCTCGGATCACATCTATGGACCAAATATTAGGCTACATGGTAATACTCCCAATTTCCTTGTCTCCAGATTAAGACCCCACATTCACCAACAAATTTTGGTAGGAGCCATTTAAACTTCAAGGTACACAACAGAATATGAGCACTTCATATCAACCCCAAAATGGATGGCCAAATAGAAGTAGTAAACAAGTTCTTGGAACCCCATTTTGAGATTCTTTGGTTTTGAGAAAACACAACAATGGGCGCATTGGATTCCCCAGTCGAATGGTGGTATCATATCACTTATCATCGAGTTGTTTATGGCCAAAGTCCCCTTTTAGTGGTGATCCCAATGCACTAAGAACCCTCCAAGGTTCGTGCATCATATAAAATGTTTTCACACCAAAGAAGCCATTATATGTAAATTCTCAAGGACAACTTGTTATAGTGCAAAAAAAATGAAATGAAAGTTGATTAGCACAGATCCGAACATTATTTTTCCAAATGGGATCAAGCGTTTCTTCATCTGCAACCCTATAAACATAAGTCACTAAAAGATAAATTTCCCTAGTAGGGTAGCTCCCCAGTTCTATGGTCCCTATCAAATAATACACTGCATTGGATAGGTGGTCACATGTTGGCTCTCCCAACCCCCTCCAAGATTTATCCAGTCTTTCATGTGTCTTGTTTGAAGAATATTGTGGGATCAAATTGCAAAGTAAATAATTAAACTACCAGAACTTGATGAAGAATGCTTTCTTTGGCTCCAGAGAAAAGCATGATTGGATACTAGAAAACATCATTTGCACTAGCACACAATCATGGAAGTACTTATCCAATGGAAAATATGCAACCAGAATATGTTACATGGGAACCAATAACGATTCTGCAGTACAACAATTTCACCTTCACTGCGTTGAGGACAAGGTTTTTTTTAAGGTGGAGGACATTTTAGGGTCCTAACCTAACCCCTATATTAGGATACTTTATTGATGTATGAGGGAAAATTCCTTGAATAAAGCCCACTAAATAGTTAGTTAATACTCTCATTGTAAAGGGTCATGTTCCTTAATAAGGCCAAAATTGATTAGTAGACCCTCATTATAAGTGGGTCTCCCAGGTATTTAATACATACATTCATTGATAGCTTTATATTGAGTATAAAGTTATGAAATGTATTTTCAAGACTTCTTGTTGTATTTGTAGCTTTACTCCTAGAGGTTTCCCCTTTTAGGAGGCAAGTGAACATAGCTCTCACTTCTTGAATATCATTAATACAAGAGATATTTCTGAAGGTTTATCTATTTTCACTTATGTTCATTGGTTTTGCACATGTATTTTATTACATTCTATGTGATTTCTATGAAGTTTTGGGTTAAGTACATTCCACATTCATGAATTTGGAGTAAACATATTGTTTTCCTTTATAATTAGAATTCTCCACGAAAAGGAACATATTTTGATCAAATAAGTTGTAAATGAGCTGCTTGAATTGTAATTTCCTTCAGTCTCACATGCCATGAAGCCTACATGCCATGTTGTGACTCTTGTGTTGAATTGTGTGCATGAATGGGATTTCTCACACTACATTGTTTACTTTTCCAACCAGTCTATAGTAATTCCATTGGAAATGACCTTGGGATTTATGAGTGGTTTGTCGAGGCATGGCGTTTTTAAAACTACCATTCACCCACACACATCCATGTGGTGGCTCCATCGTGGTCCAAGTTGGTCTTTCGATTGTTGAGCCCCATTAACCCTTCAAGCATCTTGTATCTTTTTCTCGACATTGTATGCACATCATTGATCATCACATCACATCACCCTTTGTCATTCAATAATAATCTAATTACTTCGAACTTGGCAATTGAGCTCATTGGGACCAATATATTAATGATGCCAACTATTGAAGTGATTAGATGGTACTCTGTGCTAATAATTACAAATAATGTGTAAGATTTCCAGAAACAAAGTCTTAATTTGTCCATGAGATCATCTGCATCAACTTTATTCATGAAATTTTCAATATGACTACAACTGTCACAATCTCAAACACTTTCCTAAAAAAAAATCCTAATATTTAACAAAACATTTAACAATGCTTTGAAGGGAAAATTCATCACCCCACACAAAATATTTGAAAGCTAATATTCCTATATAAAAAGGCTTAAAAATGAGATATGTCATTTTAAGAGCTATATATAAAAATCTGAAATGAGATATGTCATTTTTAAGAGCTTACAAAAAAGGCTTTAAAAAATGAGATAATGTCATTTGAAGAGCTACATACCCACACCTTTGGAAGGATAAACTAAGACATGTGATTCCTTTTTCAACGAATTAAATTATATTGGCAATGTTCGAAAACACATCCTCACTAACACTCATGTGATATCTAACCACATCCTTAAAGGCTAAGAGCTAAGATATCTGTTTTTTCAACGAATTAATAATGTTTAAAAGCTCCTCTCCGTCACAAAGGTTAACTAACAACTCATCGGCTTGGATTTAAAGTAACTTGAGATCAAATAATTTGTCGGTAAACAATAAGCAACGTCATTTAATGTTCGACACACTTTCTTGTATATCGATCCGATCCAAGTGTGTACACAACATTTTTAATTATTTTATGTTTTTTATTTTATTTTCCTTGTTTTTGTTTTATTTTATTTGAAATTTATGAAAATCTAAGGATTTCTAGATTTGAGTGGTTAATTCTGTATAATCAAAATACTTTTCAACAAACTAAATCTATTTCTAAATTCAAAAATACAATTTAAATAACAACAAGTTATAATTTATAATTTTATAAAGAATCAAAATTATTGCAATAAAAACAACCACAACGTGGACCGTCTTCTGGGTAGTTACATAATGGGTAGTTATGATACATAAATGAATCGTCAATCTATGTCATTCTCGTGATGCTAGACTTTGCATGATTGATCTATGTCATTCTCGTGACGCTAGAAATAAGTATTTATATTATTTATTTATAAATCTCTTTCCTCTTGGCATATATTATAATTATATATTATTTATTTATAAATCTTTTCCCTCCCTATCAATTTTTAATAAATTGTTGTTGAAAATTCATGGCATTTTCACGCCATCATGTGCACAGTTAGATGTAAAGTAACTTTAGATATCAATGTGTACACTCCAATAACTTCATTTATTACAGTCGTCTCCTCAGTTGTGTTGGGTAGTTAATTTAGTACACAATCAAGGTTAACGAGAAGTGTGCAATTATATATATAAACAAATAGACGTAATGGTAATGACATTCATATAAATAAATAAATTAGAATAAATTTAAATTAAAAAAAATAAAGATATAATTATTTTAATTTTAATTTAATTTATTAATAATAAAATTACTGCCTTTATTTAGTGGATATGGGATGTTAAGTTTTTGAGACCGGTTATTAACCTACTACAAATTAAAAATTCCTTCAACTTAAAATTAAAAATAAGAATTTAATGCACCTGAATTTTCTCCCCCTCCAGTGAAACATCAAATTTGATCATGTACATTAAAGAATTTAATGCGATTGAATGGTGCTCAACTGTAATGAGTCGAGATGGTTTTCAAATCCGAGTTTGGAGTCCGCCTATTACTATATAACGAAGGCTTTGTCATTGTATTTCTCACCTCTTGCTTATCTACTTTGGGCTCTGGTATACTAATATTCATGAGGTATACTAAAATTTACTTTCTGTAATGTCATAAGCTTAGCAGTCTGAATATTTACTTTCTGTAATGTCATAAGCTTAGTATATCTACTTTCGTACAAGATATATCAAATGTACAATATAAGATAAGATATCAAATGTACAAGATATATCAAATATACAAGATAAGATACAAAGCTGCAAAAATATATCCTTCTCATAGCATAGCTTTCATCGAAATGAAAAGATTGCATCTTCATCTTTTTGCATAACTTTCGAGTCAGTCAAAACACCATATTGTCCATGCCATTTTCCTTTTAAGTAACAACAGCCTTAAAATAAACTGCTTATAAAAATTGATTAGACATTTTTATATTTTCTAGTAGCAAACCTACATTAGATTAGTTGTAGGGATTTGGAAT
>SNQJ01S0215270.1:0-15581 GCA_010110895.2 Picea sitchensis
TATTCATCTGTCAAAACATCATATTACAATCTGAAATGGAATACGTCCCTCTTCTCTGGAGTTTCTTCAATACATAAAACTTGGATCCCTCTAATGATGATTTCCTCTTATTTAAAGAGGAAATCCCTTCGATACAATAATTACAATGCATATCTGAGTCATATCCTTAGTCGGATCTACTTTCTAAACCAGCATAGGATGTCCTAGTCTCACGCAACAGAATGTTATTACAGGAGCTGAATGAGGTATTGTTGTTACGACTGGTGTAACAGCTTCTTCCCGTTGTTGTTGATGTTGTTTCAGCATTGCAATTCACGGGCTGTTTCAGCTACGTGAATTGCGCTCTGACTATGTCGGCATTCTTGTGTAGGAGCGACGGTTATAGCTTTGTTGACCACTGACTTTAACGGCTTCCTTTGTGTTTCAGCATCGTCGGTCCTGGCGGTTTCCTCTGTGTTTCAGCATCTGCAACTCTGGACTGTGTAACAGCTCCGTGTTTCAGCATCTGCGACCTCGGACTATAAGGCAGCTCCTTGTTTCAGCATCTGCGACCTAGGACTTTATAGCAGCTCTGTGTTTCAGCATCTGTGACCTCGGACTATAAGGCAGCTCCATGTTTCAGCATCAGTTATGTGTTTCAGCAATAGGCCTCAAATGCTAATCTGCAGTTTTGAACACTTATGCATTTCTAATCAATGTTCAAGTACGAGAGTGATGTAAAATATTATGCAAAACAGATTAAACGTATAGTAATGAGAAGGGACGTTGTATACCTTTGGGATGATCAGATAAAGTGATAGTATGAGTCTAAATATGGGTGATCAAGAGTATAATAGTGGCAAAAAGTATAGGCAAAAAGGTACATTATGTGGTCCTAACAGTGATGAGAAGAAAGAAGATAGAAAATGTATGAGTGATGAACCATGAAACATGGGCAAGATGATAGCAAATCCTCTACTGCCTCAGGAATCCATAGATCAGAGAGATGCTACATCCAGACAAGAAGAAAAACAGAAAATATATGATGAACCATGAAAGATGGGCATGATGACAACAAATCCTCCATTGCCTCGAGAATCTATAAATCAGAGAGATTACATCCAGACATTAAGAAAAACAGAAAAAGTTTGAGTGATGAATGATGAACATGGGCAAGATGATAGCATATCCTCCACCGCCTCAGGGATCCATGAATCACATATATTACATTCAGATAATAAGGAAAACAGGAAATATTTGATGAACCATGAAATATGGGAATGATGACAATAGATCCTCCATCGCCTTAGGAATCCATAAATCAGAGAGATTACATCCAGACAAGAAGAAACGGAAAAGTGTGTAAACTAAGAACAATATCTGATAAAAACAATTCAAAGTAATCTTCAATAACATAATATTTACAATCCAAGCCCTCGGGCTTACAAACTAAAAATACAGATCCCTTCTCCTAAAACTCTCTTGGGTTGCCAGCCTCTAAAAACACCTCCCTTTACAAAATCCGAACTGATCCATTTATATCAAATCAGTCCACAACTGCCAGGAATGTGATATGGCCATCCCATTTCAAGCTTTAGGTCTGTGCATCCTTCTGTCAGACTGTGCGTGTATTCTTCTATCAGACGCAAGCTCAGATCAGCATGGGCCTGCAGGAAAAATTGTCCATCGCAGAACCTTGGCCTGACAGCTTTGTCTCCTTATCCATAATTATATGGTTTCCATTTATGGACTGAGCTGAGGTTTCAGCTACCAATCCCTTCTCATTAACTAAATCCTCCTCGGGATTGGAGCGTGGTTGGACGACTAGTGGGTGACCACCTGTCACTATGGAATACGATATTATATGCACAAGTGATTTCAAGGCCACGGGAAGCGGTTTAGGCCCACACCGCTTTCGGGCCCGAAATGCACCCTCTTCCTCCATGTAGCCTCCCCACAAAACCGTGTTTAGGATTTAGGCTCGCCTTTGGATTTTAACGTCCGTGCAGCTTGTGGCGTCGAAATGATCGACGACCATCGATCTGATCATGACCTAAGATCTGGGCAATCCCGCTATTTTAGCACCACCGCTTAAATCTTTACTTTCCCGCCAACATTAGAAACTCTTTAATTATACTTGGGGGAGGCGCCAATTTTGGTTCTAGGGACCTTTGATGTTGAACAAGAATATTTTCCGAAGAACAGCTTCCTGAAGCTGACGTGTTGACCTGACGTCACTGTGTTGATGTGTCGCGGAAAGGAGGGTGACACACGTCACTTGGAAACAAGCAGATGATATGCCCCGAGGTGCCTGGGTTGAGTGCCACGTGTCAGTGTCCAAAGGACGGGTGGAAAAATATCTGAGACTCCACAGCATAAACACTTCGGGAATTTGCAAACGAGGGGGGAGCAAAAACGTTGAAGCTCTGGAGTTCGAAGCAGATCTGATCCACTGGATCTAGGAGGACACGCAACAGAGATCCACGCACTCCTCGGGAATGTATTCCGAAGGAAATCAAGAGGAGAGGAGCCAAAAATCCCGAAACCTGAAATGGCGATACAAATCATGACCGTCTATTGGAGACATACACGTGGCAAATATCTGTGCACTCCGAGAAAAGCACTTCGGAGGAAATCGAGAGGAAATGTCCAAAAACTCTCGAAATCCGAAGTAAATAGTGTCTGTATGTTGGAGGAGGACATGTGGTGCTTGATCTTAAATTATGGGGCTTCTGTCTGGCACTAAACCTCGCGCAAATTTATAATTCTGAATGCCCCAGGGGCCACTAATCTGAACTTCATAATGGATCTCCGTCATTGAAAAATGAACCTACCGGTTGCTTTTATTTTGAGCCCGAAATGGGCTGCTTTTGAATGTTGCGCTTGGACGCTTCCTGTGCAAACCACGGACTTGGTCGCCTTATGACCCTTGACAATTTCATGTGATAACAAGAAGAGTTTCTCATTTCCTATTCTTTGAGGACAAAACATTTTTAGGGGGGCAGAGACTTGTAATATACCTAAAGTATATTACACTTATTATCATGTAATAATAGTTATAGGTCAGTTACTATGTAATATAGGGATTATAATGTAATAAGGATAAGGTCGTGACAATGATAAGTCTATGTAATTATGATAAGTTGTGACCTTTTCCAATGACATGACTTATCATCCCTATGTGTATTTATATGCACGTCATTGTATCTCATATCATGTCAATGGAGAATAAATATTAATTATTGATTCCTCGTGGAATATATGGATTTGTCCCTATCATTATGGATGCTAAGGTGAATTAACCAGTAAGTTTTCTTCACAAGGAATTAGTGAAATAAAAAGAAAGATATTTCCACCCATTATTTATCCCACTCGAGTGACCACGAGCATTAAGAAATGAATAATGCCAACCCATAAACAATTTTCCCAAATTAGAAGTAATTTTACCCCCATCTCCCTAAGTCTCTTGCGAGAAAATGATATGTAGCTTGTGGATTTTGACAAGTTTTTGTTGTTAAATTACCTAATCCTTGGCAGTTAAAGGAACAAATAATTGGCAAACCTCAACAAAGGATCCAATTGCTCTAAGTACCCCTAATATCGATAGCGGCTCTTTCTTGAGCCATAATCAAATTTGGTTTTCTACCCTTGTTGGAGCCTTTCATCTCTTTACACAAATTCAATGCTAAGCCTCGATCCATTTACCCACCTACAACACCAAAGGAAGCCTTTCTTGATCTTATATTGTATATTGAACCACTAAACATATTTCCATTCTTCCCATTTGATACATCAATATCCCTTGGAAGAATACGTGACTTCTCTATACAATAATCACCTTCATCATTTGTCTTATTCTTTCCAATTGTAAAAGAACCTAAATAAAATTGAGTAGAGTCCCAATCCCCCAATCCTTGCACGGGAGAATCATTCCTACCTAGACCCCCAATCATATTAATATCTAGACTAGCCCCTAAACCTGAATCAAAGGAAGGTGACCACTTCTTGATAAAAAGAGGTATGGAATCTGCCTTCTAGTGTGAAGACAGATTTTGTCTACATTCTTTGTAGAATGAAAAGAGAAATCCATCATCCCTCTCGAGAGAATATACAAATTCATAGAATAACCTAACGAAAAATCCTAATTCTATTTCATCCATGCACATATACTCTTATTGCAACAACTCCTTTCAAAAATTCTCCCAATTAAGGTCTATGAAGCCATGCTAACTACTTCATGCAATTTTATGTCCTCACCAAACATAAGGCTTATAGGGTTACTCCTTGTCTTGATACATTTTTTTTGTTTTTTTCTTCTTTTAACCCTCCATGACTTCCCCCTGAGATCTTTTCAAAACTCCACCCTCCAAACTATCCTGTACTCACTCCTCAAAAAATTACCCTACACCTTTCTCCTCTTCAATAAATCCACCACAATTCACCACAAGCCCTTTCCCTCTCAAAGAACGATTATCACTATTCCTCGACCCACCTAAAATCCACAAAATATCATTTACAAACTCATTTACTGAACTATTCACCCCTACTCTAGTAGACACCCTCGGGGATTTTATAAACTTCTCCTTATTAATCAAAATAAAAGGGAGGTTTCTTGAAAAAATACCAAAATGCAGGCACCCAAATGAGATTTCTTTAGCTTGGCAAGGATTCTGTAGAACCTTGACGAAGTAATGTTACTTCTAGGGAAAACCATAGGATCCAGATTTCTTGTACCAAGAGCATTATCCCCTCGCACCTTAACCAGTGAATAAATTATCGACTCAGCTTCAAACTAACATATCCTTGTACTATACCTGTATGGAACTAACAAACTAGAAAAATCGACTAGATCATCCATGTATCTTATGTTTTCCTTTGAGAAAAAAGGATCCCAATTGTTGCACAAACTCATCACCCGAGGAATGGAATGAGGCCTCATTTCTATCCACAAGTCCATAACATATCCCTTTTTCACTTAGAGAAAAAATATATATCCCTTTCATCCAACAAATCCTTGGAATAGTCCATACATTGTTCATACCCATCCATTTTTACCATCATATCCACCACACCTAGAAGGAAAATCAATACCCTATATCCATTCTATGAAAACCCTAGATCAACCATTCTCACTCCTTCCATGACTTTCCAATTTTTTCAACCTAGATTCAAGTTTTTGTGTGCACAACATTCATCAAACCTATGAGTATTTGAATCTTGTCAACACAAATGTTCTCCCTAACTTGATACCATCAATAGCCTCTATGTTATTTGCTTCCTTCATAACTATGATAAGGCCCTCTACAACTATTAAGAATAAAAGAGGGGAAAGAATGCATCCTTGTATCATTCCTTTGGAAGGACTGAAGAAATTCATTGTAGATCCATTTACGAGAACTGAAAAATAATTTTTAGACAGAAAAATAAAGATCCAATTACTAAATCTAAGATCATACCCACATGTAATAACATCAATCTAATATATAGGCAATTGGTTCTATCGTATTCTTTAGAAAAATCTGTTTTGATAGTTGATGTTGCCTTATTCTTTATCTTGATCATGTGAAGCCCCTCCTAGGGAATCCTGACATCCTCATGGATTTGCCTATCTTTAAGGAAGCCAATTTGTTCTACAACAATAGTAAAATAAAACCTTCCTTGACCATTTAGCAATTACCTTAGCAATTATTTTATACACAATATTTCAAAGATAAATTGGCCTAAATTCCTCAAAAGTGGAAGGCTTATCTTTTTTCGACATAAGGGATATAAAATTTGAGTTAAAAACCCTCAATATCTTACATGTATGCCCTTATTATTCAACTACACTTCAGAGGTCCTCTTTCAAAATATCATATAATCCAAGAAAGAACTATGCATTCCATCCATTGGGCTTAAGGATTCTTCCCTTATGAAAGGATTACAGAAATAGCTTTAGCTCTCCATTTGACACTTTTTGCATCAACACTTCATTTACCTCTTCTTCAATAAATTATGGGAAGAGAGTAGTCATTTTAATTATCTCTTCTATGTTATCCCTTGTGGGCTCTTTATATAAGTTTTGAAAGTGGTCAACTCCTAGCTCTGCATTGTTCATTTCCCATATGGTGTTTATATTTTTACGATAATTAGTATAGGCATGGAAATAATTCATGTTTGCATCGTCCTTAGTTAACCAAAGTGCCATGATCTTCATTCTCCATTTTAATTCTTCCCATTCTAAAGCCTTTGTTTTTTAACCTCCAACTTATTAACCCTACACTTCTCTTCATCTAAAAAACCCAAAAATATTTTGATTAAACATCCAACAAATTTTCTACTTAGTTTCAATTGGTTCTCGCTAAGAGTTCCTAAAATTGTATGTATCCCATGCCACTATATCCCTTTTAACTCTTTTTAGATTTTCATTTAACTCAACATAGTTGAGCCCTGTCCATCTACCTCAAAGGATCTACAATTATCTTTCACCGGGGATATGAACTCTTTGTCCTCCAGACATTTGGAGTAAAATTTGAACGGCCCTAAAGGTTTATTATCACCCCTTTATAGTTGTAGAAGAATTGGTAAATGATATGAAAGACCTCCAGTTACTACCCATGTCCCCACCCTGTCTAATTTTTCCATAATCATCCTAGAAAGGAGAAATCTATTTAATATCTTGGAGATGCCTTCATTTCCAAATCTAAAGTTTTTCCAAGTGGGCTTGACCTTGATAGGTTTGAGGTCACAAAGCCCCAACTATTCTAGTTTATGAACCAAGTATTTAGGTAATATGTCTATAAGGGCTATAGAGCCCCAAACCTCAAAACTATTTAGAACAAAGTTTAAATTGCCACCTAGAACAATATTATCATTTTTCAAGAAGACTTGGGGAAAAAAAGATTACCAAAAAGGTTGTCTTTCAATTTAAGGACCATACAAATTTATTAAAGAAAGATCTTTCCTTGTTTCTTGAGAATGGGGCATTATTAAAATAGCCACATTGAAAACAAAAGATGAAATTATCTTGAGTGAGGAGTTCCAACCCATCACAACCCCTTTAGATATTCCATTGGAACTCAATGGGATAAAATTTCAATCTTTTAATAAGGTGGAGAGGATTCCTTCCATCTTTGATCCCTTTCCCATATTTTCTTGCAAAAACAAGACATCTAGTTTATGCACACTACACATTTGTTTCAAGGTCGTCTTTTTTAAGGTGTTTCCCATACCCCTATAGGGGTAGAATAATCATTGAATAATTGGCCCAAGGACTTTCCTTGCTCTAAGTGCCTTCTTATCGAATTTTTATTTCTAGCCTTTATTTCTCAAATTACCTTGGATTGAGCTTTTGACAAAACATTCTTCCAACTAGGGGTTTTCATTTAAGCTTACCAACTCATCCCTCTATCTCTAACTTCTACTTTGTGATTTATCGCTTCCTAGGTTTTAAATGGTACCTTGAAGTACCTGAGAGGCTATCATCAAAGGAACACCAATGGATTGTAGGACCTAGTTCTTCGTCCCCTTATTTTCTCCTAACATACATATCTCAAAAACGGTGCCCATGGTGTCTTCTAAGGGAAGGATTGTAATATGGTCAACCACCTCTGATTGGTAATGCAAGATATCATCCATCAACGAAGGGTTGGAATTTTTTATATGATTCCCCACACCATTCATTTCCAACTAGATAGATGATGATACAATCCCCAACATTAAATTATTGAGTAAGGAAGCCACTAAGGCTACGGAAGAATGGATGGGTGTACCTTTATTTTTTTTGTCCGAGAGCATAAATAGGTGGTCTAGAATCTTCTCTTCCTTAATGTGCCCTTCTACAACATCTACCAAGATCATAACAACATTTGGCACCCCTTTTGTGTACACTTTTCTTCCAAATGATAGATCTGCTCCAATTTGTGTTCCCCCCCTTCATCTCAACCCACTTTTGTAATAGTGGTTCTTTGGAGTGGAATTACAAGTACCACTGAATTGTAATCTTGTGTTTTTGTACGAGGGACCATGGCTACATACCTATTCTCCACACAATTTGTTGTCATCGCCTCGTTATTGTCTTCTTCGGCGTTTCGCTTCCATTCTTTTCTTTCCTTTTTTACCAAAAATTTTTATTTTAAGTGATCTCAAAGACAACAATTTGAGCATAAAAAAGGAATACTTATGTATTCCAACAAATTTTCATGACTCCAATGTCCCACTAAGATTTATATTTTTTTCAAAGCCGCTCCCCAGATAAAGTTCAAATAACATATGTGTCATTAATCTATGCATTGTTGATACTAGTTGTCTATAAAAATCCATGAATGATCTGTAAATGGGAGGCCTATGGCCTGATAGTCTCACCAACGTGGATGCTTATTGTGAAAATTAAAATCCAATGTCTATGTAATTCGTAGTTCAAACTACTTCAACAGCCTCTGGAGAAACAACTTTTGTAGCCATAGCTTTCACAGCTTTAGTTTCCATAGCTTAAGTCTAGGTGGAGAGAGTTCTTAGGACCCATGAAAAACTTGTGGGAACAAGTTAATTTACCAGTGAGATAAATGAGGACGCCTTGATATAAAGAAATGGTTAGTTGATGAATTAAACCACTTAGAAATAGAGAAAATGCCCATGGGTGAGTTTAGACACCCAACATCAAAGGAAATGTCCAGGGATGAGTTTAGACACTTGGCATTAGAGAAAAATGTTCAAGGGGAAGTATAGACACTTGGAATCAAAGGAAAATGTCCAAGGTCGAGCTTAGACACGTGGCACCAAAGAAAAACATCCAGCGACAAGAACTAAGTCAACCAATAGTCTATGAGCAAAGGGAAATATACCCAACTCTAAGAAAACGACCCAGCATGGATTAACTCTAGCTAGCTTCTCAGTTGAGATGCCCAACACTAAGAAAAATGATCTAGCAAAGGGGAAAATTACTAACAGCCAATTAAAAACTCTCAACACTAACCATACAAGGCATGAGCACTTTAGAACACAAGCTAACAAAGTAAATTCAACTCTATGTGAAAGTAAACAATTTACAAGAGAGAGAGAGAGAAACTAATTTAGCAAATTTTGCAACAACTATGGATTGAGAATCGTTGATTTACGCTCTCCAAAATCATTTAACGGTGGAAAATAGAGAGTTGTTGGGACAATTTTTCTCCATTAACCAATGTATTATGAAAACCAACCTTCCACACAATATATTACACATAGAAAACCAGAACAGGAAAACTAGAACTATTTTATTATGCTTAGAGAATTCATTGTCTCGTGTATTGTTACTCACTAAGTAAACGCAGATGGCCATGGCTTAAATATGCCTTCACTCATCATGGACATGCTTCTTGAATCCTTCATCCATGGATATTGAAGCAAGTTGCACTCTTCGAGCTCTTGATTCCACGGTTGCACTCCCTAATTCTCTTTTCATTTCCCATTGCCTCTTCACTACAATCGTCATTATTTGAATGGGTTACCTTTGTAAGGCCAACCATCACATGGTTCATTTATGATTCCAACTTTTCCAAAAAGACAGATTAAAATCAAACAAAATGTTACATATTTAGAAAAGGATTCACGAAATATCCAATTCAGATCACACCTCCCCATTTGAAGGATTTTGGTCCCTAAAATTTGGACCATTAAGGAGATGGAAGCACATGGCCTCCATTTGCCTCTCCATGTCCACCATTTTATTCTAATGAATGTGGCATGTTTCTTGCTTATCTTCCCTTGTTTTGTTGCTAGAGTACTTAATCCTTGTCTCTCTTCATGTGCTTTGGTGAGGTATGCCTTGCCACCCTTGACCAAGTGGTACTTATTTTCTCTCATGTAGAAGGTAGCATCCCCATCCCACAAGTATGGGCTACCCAAAATTATCCCATAGGAGTCCAATGGTGTAAATTCGCATTCTACCTCATTAACATAGCCGACACTAATGGAAAACTTGCTTTTACATCTTCGATTGATTCTCATAACAATTTTCCCTTGCAACCATACTAGAGATCTTGGTTGCACTAGATCATAGGTTTCTAGACCAAACCAAGCTCATCAACTAATGTTTCAAAAACCAGATTACATTTAGAATCATTGTTGAACAAGGCATTTACCTTCCAGTTCTTCACTTGAACTTTGATTTGGAACAATGCATGTTTATCTCCACTTGCCTTTAGCTACCGCAATGTGGTACAGAATATGTCTTCATCTGTGTTAGAGGTTCTTTATACCACTTCTTCTTTTGTCTTGATAGCTACCTTTGCTTTCTCTTTGGGATTTATCCACTTTGGACACAATTTTGAATGAAGTTTCCAACACGTCTATTCTACATGCCCATCCACAATGCGGTCTTTGCAATTCCTATTAAGATCCCTCCTTTTCTCGGATGTGGCTTCCATCTTCTTGTCTCTTTTCTAGTTGGTTTCTTCTTGGCCCATGTGCTACTTTCCTTTCTTGGATTCCAACCCAATGTAGAGATCCATCTTGCTTTCATTGTCTATGCTTTTCACAGCATGAAGCTACAACTTTCTTCGGATATGTCTAAAAATTCCTCCAAGTTACTTCATCATCACCCCTAGCTCTTTCGAAGAGATACCAAACCTGGTGGCCTGCATTATGAACTCAGAAGTGTATTATTGCAGTCCTTGTCCTTGTTCTTGTCGAAGGTATTGCCACTTCATGATTTTCTCCTCTTCAAAGCCTATGGGATAGAATTTTGACTTCAACAATGCCTTGAAGTCCTCCCATTTCATCACCATGGGATTCTTTCCTATCCTCAGTGCATCCACATAACTCTCCCACCGTAACAAAGCATGTTCGATCATCTTCAAGTGGTCAAAGGAGATCTATTGTGTTTCTTGGATTTAATAAAGACCAAAGTTAATTTTCAATTGTTTCAACGAGCTATCCAAGGCTTCAACATTATTTTTTCATCAAACATGGGTATGTTTCGCTTCAAATTTGAAAGGAATATGGAATGATGAAGAAAAATAATGGTTTTTACCTTAATCATTGTACATGGGCTCTTCTCGGTGTACCTTATCTTCTTCATGCTCAGTGTTTGCTAAGTTTGTTTCCCTATCTTTCTTCACTAATAGCTATGTCACGAAATCTATTAATGTAGCAATGCTTTCATCCAGCCAGAACAATCTGACCTATAGGTCTTCCCTATCGTCTTCTTCATGATGATTCCTCACCATTGATGGTCTTATGCTTCTATGTAGTCTTGGTAGCAATGATTTTCCATTGTTTTGATACTGGTTGCGGGTATTTACCATATAGATGTTCTCCAAGTTTTCAAAACTTTTTCTAATACCATATGATCCATAAATGATAGGCATATGGCATGACCATATCACCAACATGGATACTTATTGTGAAAAAATAAAATTCAATTTCTGTGTAATTCAAAGTTCAAACTACTTCAACAACCTCTAGAGCAACAACTTCCATAGCCACAAATTCCGCAGTTTTAGTTTATGTGGCTTAAGTCTCAGTGGATAGAATTCTTACGGCCCATGAAAAACATGTTGGAACCGATTAATTTACCAGTGAGATAAATGAGGACTCCCAACTATAAAGAAACAATCAGTGGATGAATTAAACCACTCGGTAGTAGATAAAATATCCATGGGTGAGTTTAGACACTTTGCATCAGAGGAAAATGTCCAGGGATGATTTTAAACACTTAGCATTAGAGAAAAACGTCCAGGAGAAAGTATAGACACTTAACGTCAAAGTAAAATGTCCAGGTACAAGTTTAGACACATGGAATCAAAGAAAAATGTCCAATGACAAAAACCAAGTCAACCAACAATCTGTGGGCAAAGGGAAATATGCCCATCTCTAAGAAAATGACCCAGCATGGATTAACTCCAACCAGCTTCTCAATTGGGACACCCAACACTAAGAAAAATTACCCAACAAAGGGGACAACGACCAGTAGACAACTAAAAATGCCCAACACTAACCGTATGAGGCACGGGCACTTCAAAACACAAGCTAACAAAGTAAATTCACCTCTATGATAGATAAAAACGAATTTAGCAACTTTTACAATAGCTATGGATCGAGAAAAATTGATTTCCCCTCTCCAAAATCATTTAGCGGTGGAAAACATAGAGTTGGTGTGATGGCCTTTCTCCATTAACCAATGTATTATGCAGACCAACCTTCCACACAAAAAACCATAACAGGAAAATTAGAACCATTTTATTATGCTCGGAGAATTCATTAGAAAGGGGGTGAGCTATACATACTTTGAACCTCATGCAATGTTACTCACTAGGTAAACACAGATGGACATGACTCAAAGATTCCTTCGTTCATCGTGGATAGGATTCTTGAATCCTTTGTCCAAGGATATTCAAGCAGGTTATACTCTTCGAGCTCTTGCTTCCACTACTACACTCCCTATTTCTCTTTTCATCTCTCGTTTCCTCTTCACTACGTCCTTCATTATTTTAATGGGATGCCTTTGGAAGGCCAACCATCACATGGTTAATTTTCGATTCTAACTTTTCCAAAAAGAAAAACTAAAATCAAATAAAATGTTACATATTTACAAAAGGGTTTTCCAAAGATCCAATTCAGATCAATGAAGGAACCCATACAATTTCCTATGGACCTCAAAGAATTCCCATTCTAGAATTCGAGGGATAGTGTTGGTAATTTTACCCACACAAGTTGTATTGTTGAATTCTCCATACATGGGCTAAAGTATCATGACCATCCTTACAGGTGGAGGAAAGTAGTGCCCCGATACCAATGTTGTTGACAAATTATTTTTGCATCATCTTTGAAGTTTATGACAAATGCAATCCAACCATTGTCAAGTAGATGAAGGTTTGGGTGATAACCTAAAACTCCAGAGAATTATGAATCTAACTACTTTATTAAACATTTATCCAAGATGAATCTTTTGAAGAAAGGCCTTATAAGATTTTCTTTGTAGATTTATAACACCTATTCAACGAGAATATCAACTCCCATAACCAAGGTTAAGTCTCCCTTCTTGGGTTTTACACAATGTTTTTACTTCCTAACCACTCGAATCTCTACTCTACTTCTTGTAGGATCTAGTTCCATAGACCTTGTCCAAGTGATGGAATGTGAGAAATTCAAGGGTTCTATCATTGGAGTCGAAGAACATGTTCATGGATCTAATAGTTCATTGAATTTGTCTTTATCTATGAGAGAAGGCACAACATTATTTAAAGTGTTGAATAAGATAAAGCACACTTTTATGTAAGGATGTATCCAAGCCAAGGGATGATGGTATTGAACTGGCATTCACATGGTCTTTTTTCCGAATTGACAACTTGGACCTATTACTTACCGATCCTCCATACTCCATCGGGACTTTTCCAATGAACAGATCATCTTGACTATACGTGGGTGGGGATGTTTGGTCACCTATAGGATTTATATCCTCAATCCCTTAGATTTATATAGGTTTTTTGTGAGCATAATTTCCCAACTCCATCAAATAGGAATTAGACCCCGAGGGAACCCTAAACTCTATCCTTACAACAATATCTCCCTTTGCAACACTTGGTGTCCAACTTGTTTGTTCTTGAAATTTTGTGTTCCCTAGATCTTCATCTCTCGGATCAATAGGAACCATCCTAATTGTTAAGAACTCCTCCCTAGATTGGAATATGTGTCCTTCTCCTACCTTAACTAGATTTGAGCTACAATCTACCAAATATTTGTTCCATTCCATCATTCTCAAATAACATGCATATGTTATGGACAAGTATAGCTATTAAAATGTTACAATGGACCAATTTCAAATCATATGAGCATGATCCTTCCCTGTACACATGACAAAGACAATAATGATGAATAATCAGTCCGATAATTATATTTGTATTTATATATTATGTTTTTTATTATGTCATTTTTGCATAACATCTTTCAAACTATCAATTTGGTATACCTCGAGTGGTTGTGAGAAAAAGTTGTTACCCTCCCCACTTAGGTTCATATCCCACTTTGTGACATGTTTTATCTTTGTGAGTCAATTGTTAATGAACTATATATGATATATTCATGAATTGTTGACCTAGCCTTGTGCCTTAAATAATCTAGGGTTTACCCTCGGTACAATCCTCGAAATGAGGGGAAGTACTCGTGCGGTTCCCCCTAGGTATGTTACTTGGAAGAAAAACACCTCCTTCGACATTGGAACTTTTGTGATAGTGTCCATTTCTCATTTTCATTTAGAGAAGAACCCACGAGCTAGGATAAACCTTGTTATTTTGGCGTCACTATATGCCAATTTTCATAAACTCCTTGGAGAGGAGCTTTTAACTTGCCCTATGTTGTAATTTTGGTGTGAGTAGATGCCCAATTTGCATAATCATTTAGAGAAGATCTTAGAAGCCTACTTGGATATGTAATTTTTTCTTATGTAGAGACCCATTTTGGGGTAAATTTATAGGCCTTTGGTCATCATTGATTGGTTTGGCTAGATCAACCATGGAGCTAATTTAATTAGATTTTATGTAAGGTATTTGAAGACACCAAGAATAGCACTTAGCAGAATAGTGATCAATTGCAAGGTCTGGGAGATGATATTAAGAGGTCAATATATAGAAAATTGATGGAATAAGTTTTAAAATGTGGGTCTCTCAAGTCTATTTTCTATTTTTTTCTTTAAATGACAAATGAAATGTAAACCCTAGCTCTATTTTCAAATTATTGGTTTATTTTCTATTGGAATTACTTTAGTTTGTTCTTTTGAAATATAGACCCTTCCTCTAGAACCCTATTCATATTTGTTTTTTCAATAATTTTATTTCATACATGACAACTAAATAGCTACATAACTCCATAAACTCAGTGTCGACTTACTATGTGAGCAAATAATGTTTAATATGTCACAAAAATTCACATGGATTGTAATACACCCACTCAATAAGACCCTAATATTCTCTACATTGATTTAAAACATTGTAACACTACATTATTCTTTTAATATTTCAAGTGATGATATTAGGAGCTACATGTCATGTTTATACGAAATTGGATCAAGGAAAAAAAACCGATTGGGTAGAGTCCACTAAGAAAGTTGATTAGTCTAAGTCCACTAAGGAGAATTCACCAAATGAAGGTCAACGTCGAGAGAACCAACTAGTTGTTGTCGACTAGACTACACGATCTCTAAATTGCCATGGATATTCAACTAGATAGTTGGTCACAACATATCTAATAAAATATTGAAATCTTCACTATGAAGGATAATTTCCTTTAGATATTAGATCCTCTAATTATTTCTTTTTTTCTTAAAATGTATGAAATAGCCGAAATGCAAAAAATAAAGAACATAAATAAATTCTCACATGACATCCACAAATAAACACAAGATATAACCCAGGAAACCCAATACGGGACAAAACCCAACTAGAATATGAGATCGCTCTACTCTCTTTTCTTCAAATGCAAGTACAAAGAAAGGGGCACTCTTTGTGGAGTTGAATTTGACATTGTGGCATGTATGGCTGCTACATAATCTCTCCTCCTATGTGATGCTCTCAAAATACCACTCCTAGGTGCTCTTCTCAACTATGGAACAAATACAATGCTAAAGAATGGAACCCCTTTTCCTCCTA
>SNQJ01S0215272.1:0-15581 GCA_010110895.2 Picea sitchensis
TTACTATTAAATTGTTGAGAAGAATGATTACCATTATATTCTTCCCTTTTATCAATGGTGCCATGAAAGTCCATTCTAAGTACTTCTTCATCAACATGCTCAATCTCATTGCTTGCACTATGATCAAACTCTTCATTTGATGACACATACAATTCTTTATACAATTCTTTATTGACATTAGAAGCATTTCCATAAAATTCACTTGTACCAAAAGTTGAGGTACACAAATAAAATGTTGATGTTTCATAAATGGAGACTTCTTAATCAAATGAATCCATGACTTCTCACTAAAAACATAGAATGGTACAATTGTCCACCCTTTCAAACAATTTTATAATTTGGAAAATGAATTTTTTCCTCAATTTTTTTTTGTGTCCTCTAGGATTAAATAAAGCTTTTAATTATGAAAAATGCAATTGAATGGGAGGGTAATGTAACGGCTCGGGAGTTCAGCATGAGCGTGCGCGCCCCCTCTGCAGACTTAGACGAGTGAGTTGAGCGAAGGAGAGCGCTCGGTTCGGTTAAAGGAGCCAAGAAGACCCTTATATGATGGGGTTGGGGTTCCTTGGGTGCACACCAGGTCAAGGAACGACTCCACAAACGATCGCTTTTGACAGAAGTTAAGGTGAAGATGACCGAAGACGTGGGCTAGGTGGGTGCTCCATGGAAGTCGGGCGCCCCATCGAAACAATAGGTTGGTTGAAGGTGTTGGTTGGACGCTTCAGCAAGTAAGGCACCCAGTTGATTGAACAAACGAAGAACACGAGTTGGAGAGCTCATACGCCTTGGGCGCACGCCGTTCCAAGGGGAGCGAACCAAGGAAACTCAAATTGGACGCTAGCCAAGGGATTGACCACCAGTCGGTCATGGATCTGACTTGGGCGCCTGAAAAATGAAGGAAATGTGTCGACTAAGTAGGAGCGTGCCCAGGCAAAGGGAGTACGCCCTTTGGCAAGTCGGCCCGAAACATTAAGTGGACAAAACCACCAAAAGACACATTGCTCCATGGTGAAGGGGCACGTCGGTTGGAAGGATGGCTGCCTATATAAACCAAGGACGAAGATCATTTGGGAGGCAGATAGAAAGGGATACACGTCTCTCATAATCACATAATTGTTTGGTCTGAGGCAACATCTGAGGTAGAGAGGGCTCCATCCCTCCCAAGGAGCCAAGTCAACCCTGCTGGGTGACTTGAGTTGCCTTAGGGAGGCTGCATTGAAGAGCAGGTAAGGCGAGTTCTTGAAGAAAGGTAGTTGTCGGACGATTGGTTTTGGATGACGAAGATGGGTGTCGCAGGTCACACTATTCTAAGGCAAGGGTAGAAGGATTTTCAGAGACGAAGCATGATGGAGTTTCGTTCAAACTGAGGCAGAGAAGGAAGATCGCACAAGTTGACTCAACGAAGAAGAGTCTTAGCGTTTTCGTGGCAGGTTTCTTTGTGTAATCTAGCGAAAGCTCTCCCTTGTAAACTTTGTTTGTGTCACTAGTTGAGCTCGACACACTATCTTGTATTAAGAATTTGGGTGTTAGGTCGGTTTGGCCGCCCACTTGTACATGTTTCGTTTGTTGTGTATAAATGCTTTCTTTTTACTATTGAAATAATCTAAGTATAAGAAAACACATACATAACTAAGTAATGAACGAAAAGAAGCTAAGTGAAGGCATAACCTGGGTCAAGTAAGTCGGTTTGGCCTTGTCTCTGAACGAAAGGTGCCAATGCCCACACGTCGTTGGGATGTTGGGCGTTCGCAACCCAATAGCAGTCCTCAGCCCCGTGACAGATAACTCCACACCGTCTCTTTGTATTTTATATTTAAAATATAAAGAAAAGTTGAGTGTAATTTCCCCTCCTCCCCCACCATTTTGATTCCAATTGCACCTGCACCTTGCTTCTTGTTGCCATTTCTTTGTTTTTTTCATTTTATTTTCATTTATTTATTTATTTTTATATATAGTGATTACATATATGTATATATTAAAACTTGGTTATATCTATGTTATCTATGCTTGTGTTATGATTGTGAATATTTGACTTTTTTTTGATTTATAATTTTTTTAAAATTTTAAGTTTTATTTATTTTTCTCAAGATGGTTATTAAAATATATCAAAAAAAATTTCTCATTTTCTACTCTACGTTTTTAAGACTGATTTTTAATTAATTAATTTTAAACATGGTGATGTTTTTATAAGATTTTTATTTAAAAATTTAGAAATATTATTATTATAAAAAATAAAATGTTATGTTTTTAAATTTTTGGTTTAGGGAAAATATTATGAAGGGGTTTTTGGAGAAATATATGTAATCATGGCATCCAAAATTACAATTGGGGTCTTTGAAATTGTTAGCAAACAAAAATTAACACTTTTGTTCAAAGTTTGATAATTGAGCTATAAAAAACTATGAAGAATGTTAGAGATTGAAAATCCAGATCATGTGAAAACAAAATGGGTCATTCTTGGTATGTGAAGGACATACATAGCAACAACGGGGGAAACATATATTTGTATCATGTTGAGTTTGAACATTTGTAGTCAAATTATCAATTACTTGGTTTGTTATGATATATATGTTTGGTGCCAGGCACATATTGTTTATGATATATATGTTTGGTGCCAGGCACATATTACATGTCTACCACTGTACTTGTATTCGCTTTACTGGTGCTGGGGCACAAGTAATCATCCGAGACCGTGTAGAGGAGGGATTCCGGTCGAACCTGGATTGGTTCCTCCGAGAATTCCTCCTCAACGTAGGCCATTGGAGGAGTATGAGGCCGCATAGTGCGCTGAGTCTGAGCAATGGACAAGGCCCGCTCCAGATTATGCAGGTGTCTCTGCCTAACTGCATGACTGTACCAGGCAGGGCCTTGCCTGGGCTTTCCTCTCTCTCTCTCTCTCTCTCGGCATGGCAGAGCCTGGGGGTGAAGAACCAATTGGACTGAAGCGAAGAGAACCAACTGTGCCAAAACCCAATTCCTGGGCAGAGCAAGGTGATAGAGCACAAAGGTGAAGTGTTGCAAGCCATGGCTAAGCTGGATAGATATCCAAGGGACAAACATGACTGCAATGCAACCACCCGTACTCAACACCCGCCTCCTGCCATTAATCAACAAGACCTCCATTAAATTGACGTGAGGGAGCTGTCCTCCCTTCCTCTGCAAGATTTTAAGGTCGCCCTCCATTCAAAACTGAGGTGAGGGATGGCGGCTGGCCATATTTATGGCCGAGTTAACGGAAGGGCTGCGTGGCCTCCTTCTGCTACGTGGCACCCCATCTGGGGAAATTCTCTTTTGAATATGATCTCCAATGTACTTTCTAAATCATTAGGTTCAAAGCCATAAATTTCATGAATTTCCCTCAATTTATAATTATTAAAATGAATAGAAAATTCATCCAAATGAGACATATTCTTGACAATGATCTCTCCAATTTTCTAAGGTAGTGGAATGAATTTCTTCTTCTGTTTTTCATTAAAGAAATGTGCCTAGGATTTATATTGTTTGCATATATCGAATGTGAAGAATTTGTTAGAGACATAATAAGGAAGGAAATAGGGTTTTCCTTGAAAACCAAATAGTTTGACATAACTAAAATCATCCAAAACCTTGAAAATTCCATTTCCTGCTAGAAAGACATAAGCTTCTATTGAAAATCTTGGTGTGGTGGGACCATGAATCATCTTGTTAAAAGTGGATAAGAAACCACTCTTCACTTCGTAGAAATGGTATGGGGCTTTGTGCCTCCAAAGTGTTGGATACTAGATCTGTACTAGATCCTTGTTGTAATCCACATTTCTCGCTTGTGATAGCTCCTCAAATATGTGACAACAAGATATTGCATAAACTAAATAAGAAGTTATAAAGAACTTCTTTGTCTTCCGAAAGTTTCTTAGTTGAAAGGAAACCTTGTTTAAAATAATGTGAGCCTAGTCGAACATGACATCTTCATGAATGGAGTGGTGAAGAACATACAACACATATCTTGGGAAAATAATTGTGGATTCTTATCTAATGATTATGGAAAACAACCATGCAAACTCCTTATACGAGTATTTGAGTGAACATACCTCTATTTGTGCAGAGTTTCTAGAATAATTTGACGACTTTATGAGAAAATTGTCTAAGATATTTTTTCCTCCATTGTTGGCCTTCAAGAAAGCATCAACTTGAGAACTTTTAAATGTCATGATGGGTTTTGGAAGTCTAAGCATCCTCTTGAAAAATGTAGGCGCCTGAGAGATTGGTGTCCTTCCTTGCAACTGAAATATTATATTCTCATTGTTAAACTTGTCTGCACACCAGAGAACTAATTCTTTAGAATTAGACACTTCTGGCATACACCCAACCAATGCAATCCCAAAAGTCCAAACTTTGTTTGAATTCCTTTCTTGAGGCGAAAGTGTCGAATACCACTTGAATGCTTCAGACCACTGGAATGCACGGTCTTCTCATCCCTTTGTGTTGATAGTATCTCCACAATATAGTTCTCATTTTTTATTTGACATACTTGGGAAATATTAATTTGAGTGAATAGGTGGCGGTTCTGTCGAAGTAACAAAAAATGCAGCAAGGATTTAATATCTTACTAAATTCTCCACATATTGCCTTGATATCACATGTCGTAACACTTAATTCAAAATTGTTAATTGCATGATTTGATTTGGATTTAAGGCGAGGGTTTTGTGAGACTCACATTATTTAATAACAACATTAATTCATAACGTGTGCCAACTGACGTGGTGATAGGATTATAAATTTTTTTGGAGAGTGTGACTATGTATTTATTTTATTTTTTTTAAGTAAAAAGGGGCGAAACCTGTTATATTAAACCTTCAAAAAAGAAATACACTTGACATACAGGTGCCAACTGTCCTGCCTATATAGGAAACCAGGCCAGCTGGCCTGTCCACAGCAGCATGCAAAATCAAGCCTCAAGTTTCGCCACCCTGCTCGAAGGAAACCAGGGTGCATATCCATCGTCCTTAGCAGTATAGGAAAGTCTGTTTTGAAGCTAACTAAGTTAGTAACTAAAGAGCTACAACTCTGATAAACAGTAAAAGAAAAGGAGTTGGAGACCATAGGAAACAACATAACCTATTCGCCAGAGTCCTCGCATCCTTCCTTAGCTTTGCCGCCATTGACAGGGATGACATAGGGCTGAGCACAGGTGGGGCATTGGCGCCGAGGCGTGGCCCTGGAGTAGGCTGCGTAGAGCATGTCTAAGCGCTGGCTGACGCGAACGACTCTGAAAATTTGATCCTCCACCAAGCTGCGCACTTCAAAGATCAAGTTCAGGTGCTCTGGATGTAGGAACGGTGGCGATGGTGGCGACTTTGTTTCAACCTCCGTTTCCGTGTGGCCCGGCACCTTCCTCTACATCTGCGAGTCGACTGTGCATTCCGGCAGCTGCTCCTCCACTGGGCAGGTGTTGAATTCTACACTCGGAGCGTCGCTGAGGGCGTGAGTCTCGTTCAAATTGGGTGCTGGTGCCGCTTGTCCAAAGCTCGCCGGAGGGTCCCAATTATCTGGGATGATGAACAGTCGTCTCTCAGAGAAGTCCGGTGGGAGATCTAAGGACAAGTCTTCTTCGACATAGGTTCGAGGGGGCGAACTTGCTGCTGTGGCGTCACCTCGACGTTTTCTTTTGGCCAAGAGCAGAGCTCTTTCGAATCTCTTGTGCCTCTTCTTTTTTGCATCCGCCGCGTACCAGCTGACTCCTCTATGGGGTCTTCCCCTTGCCCGTGGCATGGTGAGAGCGAGGGCAAGTGCCAGGATGCCTCCGACGCGGCGGTTCTTGCTCTGCTCAACAAACTTCAAATGCATTCTAAGAGGTCCGGTTAAACGGATAATGACATAAACCATGGCTGCCACCATTAACGCCGAGAGCTTAATGCTCTGGTTGGTCGGCTCTTGCTCACGCGTGAGAGGCTCCATCAATAACCGGTGGCCGACGGAGGTGAAAGCCTTCATAAATGGCTGTAGATGGAGGTGAGAGCCACCATAAATGGCCTCTCCCATTGCGCCTCCACGTGCCCAATCTTTCCACTTGGCACCCCATCCGGGGGAGAGTGTGACTATGTATTAGGATGAATGAAAAATAGTTAATTATGGAAGTGTAAAGTGAGTAATGTGAGGGGCGTTCTGTTGAATGCAGGTTGCGAGATGCGGGAGATGAAAGGGGAGATGAGGGGGGAGCTCTCACATCCACAATCAAGAAATAAACTAAGTATTAAAATAATCCATTATGCGTGGTGCGAAAGTGCGGGGGTCATTTTGGAGTGGGTGAAAGTGTGGGTTTATGAACCTTTTGGAACGGTTCTTATTTCCGCAATGGGACTCCCACAAACAAATAATTGGTTAAGTGTAAGAAGTGAAGAAAGGGTGACACAAAAATGGGAAAACAACTAAGTGTTGATGATGCATAATTGCGGGTTGTGGAGGTGCAGACTCGTGATGACTATGGTGGTGTTTCTTGCAATCCACATTTTGCAAAAATGACTTAAGTGTGGGATATACAAAATAGAAAGTATGACCAAAAGCCTAGAACTTTAATCAATGAATGTTGATCAACAAAGTCGTGGTTAGCTATGAATATCACATTGAAAGTTCTAGGAGTAGTAGGGAAATCATAATATGAAGTGTTGATCTAGAGGACAATGTCATGAAAACAACACAAAATACCATTCAAGATTGAGTGAGGAGGAATAATATGGTTGGAAATGGCTATACATTTCATTTGAATGTGAAGCAACTTTATAGACCCACAAAAAACCAAGAGAATTATCAAAATTAGAACGTCGCACCACTTGTATATTCACGATTTGAAAACATTGGCGAGGTACAATCCATATGCACATGTGGTTGACTACCTTGTTCTTGTTGGTCCATTGAATCATTATGCTGGTTTAACAGATACATAAGTAAAGTTATTGGCATGGGATCATAACACAAATAATAAGTATAAGATGTCCATTACTTTCATATAAAGGGTAAGATTTATTCATAATGAATTTTAAGGAATATGCCATGGGGATAGATCAAAGGTTGATGCAAGTTTTTGGAAGCAATGTTGTATGGAAGTAAACATCCAAATTGACGAGGAAAGTGTGAAACAAAAAAGTCACAAAGGAAGTGATTCATTCAGAGTTGCATATACTTTTTTTCAATTGGGATTTAAAAGTAGACATACATGGGATTTGATTGATGAGATTTTTAGCTTATGGGAGAATATTGGTATAAAAAATCAAAAGGTTAAAAAGTGTAAATCTTAGCATGTTTTACTAGTAAGATAGGTCTTGAAATTAAGAGTCTGCCAGAAGAGATGACCATAACACCTTGGAGATCAATGAAAGGAGTGAAGGATGAAGCACTTATCATGGCTATAATACATATAAGGCTAGGTGAAATATTGATGGAGGAAATGTCTAATGAGATTCAAAAGTAAGTTTGTTGAGTGCTTTATTTTATCGATGCTAACTTTATAAAATTTATTTTTTCAATTTAACATATTATTTTTTCGAGTATTTTATTATAGATATCATTATAACATTATTTATTCCATTTATCTAGTCACAAGGTTTATATAATAATACAAGAGAAAATGGGCAGAATGTTCAATGAAGAGAGTTGGGATGAGGTTAAATGCAACTATCCAGAATCAAGCTCCATAGTATTATTAAACAATTTTTTGTTGCATTAAAAAATGTATGTTAATTTATGATATTCATTTTACTCATTTGTAGATTAATTAATTTATACTTTATTACTTATAGATATATAATATACTTTTGTCTTTTTTATACAAGATATTGAAGAGGAATATAGATAGAGTAACAAAGACGTTTAAAAGTTATATTCAAAAGTTAAGTTTGAAAGGGAAAGAAGGAATCATCTTAAGAATGTTCAACTGGATGATACCCTTGATCACTACATTTGGAATGGGATTGACACTGTGCAATATCAAGTAATATTAGGTGACTGTGAAAACATTCCAAATATTGGTCCTAAAGAAAAATACTCCCTAGTTATTGTGGATATACCTCATGGTTACATAGTCAAAACAATGATTATGATTGTGAGTTGTATACTTACCGAGCATTCAATATAGTGGTTACGAGATTTCTAGAATTCACAATGTCATCATTTTGGAGATCTGTGGTTTTTCATTCATACACACAAACATTATTAGTGCCGTCAACCTTCATGGGTAAATAAAATTCAACGGAACAACTTTATTGGTAAGATAACTAAAGTGTATCATTTATTGTTTAATGTTAGAAATCAATTTTAATTATTTACAAGCTAATTAAAATATTATTTAATTATGTTATAGGCACAAGCCTAATCTTCTTAACTCCAATAGTGATCTATTTATGAGTGATGTTGAAAGCATACATCTTGCATGTTGGAAAAACATTAATACTTATATTCTTATCATTGAAAAAGATGGAGACAAACATAGTCAATCACTGACTTAAAATGTTATGGTTAGAAAACTAACATATGAGAAAAAGGATTTGAAAGGAGAGATTGTAAACATTTATCAAAAGCCACAAGAATTGATTATCCTATAGATATTTTTTCAAGTGAAGAATATCGAGTTTTGCATTTGTTCTTGGGTTTACATAATATATATATATATATATACTTCAATTTTTATTTTTGTTTTTCTAATTTATATTTGTTTACATTATTTTATTGAATTAATTTTATATGTTTGGTGATTAAGTAGAGCATTAGCATGCTGCTTATAGAAAGGAAGAGATTACATATCCATTGAAAATTGATACACAACAATGTAATTTTATTAAACATAGAATCAATTCTATTAAATTTCTTCTAGATGAAATGTAAGAAATTGGTTTGAAAAGAGATTTTAGTTAAACACGTGTGGCAAAAATGTCAAAGGAGTTTCAACCACCATTGAAAGGGTTGTTTGGAAATAGTCATTTTGGACAACTTGTAGATATAGAAGACCCAATGGAAGGGTAGAATGACACTGAAGAAAATGATGATGTATCTATTGAAAAACGAATTTGGTCTAGTTGATATTATTGATTAGTTTTAAGATATCATTGAAGAACATGGTCAATTTGATAAATTATTAATAAGCTATATTATAATGTTTTACCTTTGAGATTTTACATTGATAATAAATATCTCTATATTGTTGTTTTATGATGATTTTTTTAATACGTTCTTTATCAAATTGTATGGTTTACATTTTTTCTTTCATTTTAACATGAATTAATTTTAGTGAAGATAACATTAAATATTGCCATTTTCTAAATGAAATCTATAAAGATATGTTAAAAAATGTTCTAAAGTGTTAATTTTCTGTCTTTTTCGTCAATTATGAGCACAAAAAATGCTTTATTTGACATAATTTTTTAAACAAAAAGCTTCCGGAATATACACATTTTTCATTATAACTAGTTTTTAAATGTTTTAAAATAGTGTTATTTAGCTACAACTATCAATTATGAATTGAATTAAATCTAATAAAATGTTGGAAACATATTTTGCATTGTATTTAAAATATATGACATCCTAAATTAATTAATAACACATAATTTGATGAAAAATCACAACTTTGAAAAAAAAATGATGCATAACATTTCTTTTTAAAGAAATTGAAGATTATATATATATAAAAGATTGGATCATAACAAAACAACAGTCAAAATATTTACAAAATTTGGCTCATCATTGATTGAGTCCATTACTACTATCCTACTATCAAAGACATTATAAAGTTGCTTATACATTCGGGTAGTCCGACTGCCACAGACTTTGACATATTGACCTAGCAACAAAACACATTTGTAATACATATTATAAGGCGTTGATTCATTCCTAGGTTCTTCCTGAACTTCCACTTGGCTTGGTGCATTATCTTCAGTTTCCATTAGTTCCACTTCCCATACTTCTTGTTCCTCTCTGGTGTTTCTAGCTTGAGATATTCCTACATTTTGATTGTTTGAGTTTGAATTAGATTATTGGGGTATTTCCATTTTTATTAGTTGATTGCATTTATGTTCCAGGGAGTTCATATGTTGGAGAAGCCTTGCTACTGTTTGCTCAAGGGCATTGATCCACTTTCTGCCTCTCTAGCGCTTGATTACCTTCCTGTTCCAGGGAGTCCATTCGTTGAAGAAGCATTGCTACTTTCTGCTCAAGGGCGATGATCCACTGTCTCTCTACCTCTAACGAGTCAATTCGATGGGGGAGAGCATTAACCATCTATTCTAAGTTGTTGACGTTAGCTAAAATTTCTTTGATTTGTACTTTGGTGCCTTCAACTATGTCTTCTTGCCTTTGCAATATGCATTTATTATCACTCCACTACATATTACATGTAATATGTAATCACTACATATTACGTACTCTGGTGCCTTCAACTATGTCTTCTTGCCTTTGCAATATGCATTTATTATCACTCCATGAAAGATCCATAATGAAATGACCAAATTTTCCCCAACTCTAGAAGATATCAAAACAGATTGCCCAAATAGACAAGCAAGGTGCCACCTCTTACCATAATTTATCCCAACAAATGTCTTGTTTATATTTCTACTCAGATGACCTTTAATTTTAGTAATTTGAGAGTTGAACTTAAGAATGATACACCGAAAAAATCAGAAATCGAAATGGAGACAACCAATTGTGCTCACAAGCAATCCACTGCTAGGCTATCCTGCAAAGACTAGAACCACATATACCTCCAAACGGTGAGCCCGAGTAATTTAAAGTAATAGAGAACCCAACACTATAAAATTCACTCGATAAACTGACAGTCTGATGGACGTTGAGGATACCCATTTTCAACAAAATGGCATCACAAATTGCAGAGGGAGAAGGGGCAGAGATAGTTTTAATAATACAAACCTAAGACCAAAACCTAGGTTACTGGTTTTCCCCTATATCAAAACTAGAATGCTTGATGATGGTGCCTTCATTTCGTAAACGACGGTCAAAGTTTAAATAAATATTCTCAAAAAAGTAACAGGGTTACCTGAAAAACAAAGAATCCTCACAATGTTGACTAAGAGGAAACATATGAGAGCATGCTTCCCAATGAAAACCATTGTCGGTGCTCCTTTCTCGCTCGTTTTCTTCAAGAATAAACGAAACCATCTTGACCCCACCTAGAAATGCGATACCACACACACAACGTTGAATTTTGAATTTACTTCTCTGATTATTGGAGTGTGTGAGCAACGGACTAATAACTCAAGCTCTCCGCCAACCATCTGAGCTCATTAATGCATGCTTCATGAGTTTAGGGTATAGGATGGAACCTTATGTTCGCATTGACCACTAATTCACTGTTTCCTAGCCCAGATCCCACCTTGGCTAGCTTATCCGCTTCAACATTTAGTTCTCTTTTGATGTGGAAAATAGTGCTTCGATCAAAGTTATTGAGTGCAACTAAGGAGCGAGACATGACACCTGAATAGACATTTCCACCATTGATATTCCCTTTAACAACTGCGCTTATGACCATCATAGAGTCTCTACAAGTTATTTGGTTTCGAATCCCCTTAGAATGAGCCAAACTAAGGCCTGCATAGAGAGGGACTCCTTATCATTGGTCATTCACCCTAACATTTTTAATATGGTTTAAAATGACATTTTTTATGTTTTTAAATAACATGGAAGAAAAAATGAAAGAGTAAGAAAAAACACTATTAAATAAAAATAAAAATATGATTTTTAGACAAAAAAAAAATAAAAAATATGGAAAAAAAAAGATTAAAAAGAAAGTTAGTATCTTATAGTAAAAAATATTCAAAATCTTAAAAAACTACCTCAAAAAAAGGGTGCTACTTGTAATATCATTTTTTGAAAAAGGAGTAAAAACAACCACTAAATGTGACCTTTAAAAAATGAGAAATTTGGAGAGTTCTTGTCAAGTTTGTAACTATGTTTATAGTGCTAAATCTTTAGACTTAGCTTCTATATGTTTGTCAAATTGCTTAACACAATAAATTAGTTGTTATTGTGAGCCTTAATTGATGTCCCCACTAGGTTAGGGTGACAAAACTGCAATAATCTAGTTTACCCTGGCTACCATCCTCAGAATGAAGAGAAGTGCCCAATGAGTTTCTCGAGATGTCTATTTCATTGAAAACAAACCTATAGATGCTTTGGTCCAAACAATACCATGCACACCCTTCTAGGCCTACCTTTTATTTAAAAAAAATATTGTCAATGTGCTAAAAAGATTTAACAACATTGGTGCTTAAGATTACCACATTCACTATGGTAAGTTAAATATTTTTAAAAAATAATATTTATGGTGTTCCTTATATCTATACGCATATTGATGTGTCAAGATACATGATGCACTACAATAGGGTTAATTTTTTTTCCAAACTCAATATAAGCACTAATGCACCCTATCCAACTAAAAACACTTCATTGTCTACTACTACCGAATTATCGTATTTCTCCACTTCTCTTCCACAGTGGATTTGTTATTGTTTTGGACTTTTTCAAAATTGTATGAAATATACACCTGTTTATATATATGGTAACCATACCTCCTCATTAAACAAGAGACCAAATAAATTGAAAGTTATTCTTTACTTTAATTTTTCAATGGCTTAAATTTCAAATTAGATTTTCATTTTTTTTTTAATTTGTTGTTAATGTGACTCTAGGTTTCATCCTACACCAAATGTCAGTGCCTATACAGGTTACATTAGTTAGCTGTGTGCCAAAAAATATTGAGAATAATAAACAATTATATATGAAACACACATGAATTACCCATGCTCTCCAATGTGCTAATGAATGCACAACAACAGGAGTGATGCTCCCAATAAGATGAGACTAAGCAATGGTAGTGTGCATATGGATAAATAAGTGCACCATTACATTTCTCTCTATCATTTTGAGTACACCAAAATATCAATGTACTAAACTGAATTATGGCATGTAATGAGAGGGCATTGACCTAAATAGGGTGCACGAGAATTTATATTGCATGGAGTATTGATAATATTTTTAAAAAATATCAAACTAGCTAGTGTGTGAATTGAATTTATATTGCATGGAGTGTTGATAATATTTTTAAAAAATATCAAACTAGCTAGTGTGTGAATTATTTAATAAGAACAACAGTACCAATGATTTATTACAAATGTGTGAATTATTTAATAAGAACAACAGTCCCAATGATTTATTACAAATGGGGCACATTAGAGTGGTTGATGCATTAATGAATTATAGTACATTGATGATAGCACGCTTATTTAAAATGGGTACATAAATTATTTGTATACATGTTAGTTTAAGTTTAATATTGAATGAATATTATAAATGGTAATTTAGTATAGATTGTTTATTTTATGAAAATATTTAGTTAATGAGATTTGTATGTGAATTATGGACAACTACATCAATAACAAGTTGACCTATATACTTTTATGCATATATGGGAGGTGTGGGAGAGGGAGAAGGAGAAGGAGAGGGAGAGGGATATGTTTCCACTTCATGTTACGCCTCATACTCATTTTTTTTTAAGGGATGTAGATATCCTCAAGTTTTATGAGGAGACTAACTCCCTTAAGGGGAACACAAACTTATCGTTATAATTGATTTGTCGCTAGGATCATGGTAGGTAGGCTCTTCATGGTTGGTCCCAATATCTGGTACCAATCCATGGAGGAGGATTTTTATCTCATCACTATGATATCTAGGAGGGGGATACTTTTCTCCATTTCCTTGCTCTACCACCTCGTATCGTAGGATATAGTTGGTTGGCATATGTGCAGAGATATGTTAGAGCAGACGTTGTTGACCCTAGTGACTTTCAGGTTACTAGATCAAGTTGAGATTATATTCTTTCAAATCATACAAGGTTAGTTGATTGGGCCTTATCATCACAACACTAACACAACATACCATTGATGACTAGTGCATTAGTTACCCTTTGATGTACTATGTAGATAGTTTACTTCATAATCCTAGACTGATTAGGTGGTCTACCATTATTTTACAACAATTTTATTTTGTTTTGGATTGTTTTATTTTGTTTGTTAGTTTGTCCATGACATGTGGGACTAACCTGTGGCTAAGAAACCGCGACTCAGGGCATCTAAGCTGTCAAAATTACTCGGGGATCGCACTTGGCCTGAGCCACACCAACCCTTAACATGGCTGGATTTTTTGTCCCTGCAGGTTTTGAACTGGTGAATTTAACATTACAGAGCGCCTTAATAGCACACTCCGTCACCGACTGTCCTACACCTCGGGGACTTAAAATTTGAAGGACATGGGGGTGAGCTTTGATCCACTTATGTGTGCACGGGTCACAATACCATTTAATATAGTATCTCTGGGTGTAACCACACGTTTGACCACTACCTCAAGGTGCCCCCATGGCTCCAGGTAAAGCCCTCACGAGAATTGAACCTTATCCAACAGTGAAAAACTCCTCGCTTTCCACCATTGGATCCAACCCCTTTGGGCATTTTGTTTTGGATTGTTATCATAACATGTTTACTTTATTTATTGAGAGGTTTTTGATGACTTCGAGAATATTCAACTGCCACCCTCCTAGGCCGATGACCAATGTGATTATGTGCATGTGGGGAAGATGTTTCCCAAGAGGGGTCAATTGGAGTAGTCGTGTAGACTAGTGGGTGCAACTATTTTGGCTATGTTAGGTAGTGAGGAAAATCACATCCTTAATCGTGTAGAGTATCGATATGCATAGATTTATTGGAGAGGGTGTCTAAACTTCCTATTTACTCTAGAAAAGGTGCTAGATTAAATCATGAAAGCAATTTCTAAATAAGATTTAATTAGTTTTTAAAATTAATTTGTTCCATTAAATCATTCATTAAATCATGAAAAATAATTCTAAATTTTTATATTAGATATAAAAATAAATAAATAAAAACACATTAACTGAAATGACCTAAATAATGAAAATAATAATATATATTAATCTTACAAATAATAATAACATATTATATGTTAAACAATGAAAACAATTTTAAATCAAATTTAATTAATTTTTAAAATCAATTTGTTTGAATAAATGCTTTATTAAATCATGAAAATAATTCTAAAATTTTAGATTATATTAAATATAAAAATATCTTCATGTGTTTGACTACACATTTTTACAAACTCAATTAATTGATTCCATCAATGACCATAGGGTTCAATTAATTTTTAAATCAAAATTTAAAGTTAAATTATATATTTGAAATTTATTCTTATTTATTTTTACTAAATTTATTATTAATATTGATAAAATCAAAATCATGATAGTTAAATTTAACAAAATAATTATTCCTTCAATTGTATATAGTGATAACATATTATAAATTCTCTGCGGTTTTGAACGGGAATAATATTTCTCTTGGTTCTGGACGGAACTAATATTTCTCCGCGGTTTTGAACGAGAATACTACTTCTCTGTGGTTTTGAAATTAAAATTTCTCGGCGGTTTGGAACGAGCATAGTAGATCTCTGCGGTTTTGAAATTAAGATTATATATCTAGGGTTTCAACGCAAATAATATTTTAATTTCTAAGATTATATATCTAGGGTTTTGAACAAGA
>SNQJ01S0215273.1:0-15580 GCA_010110895.2 Picea sitchensis
TTTTTTTATTTGTATGCTTATAGGATGAATCTTGATATGATTGTATTCCTCTTCCAATTGAGAAAGGAAAGGTAGAATTGTTATGATTGTTGTATATAGAAAAAAGAATATTGAAAATGGGATTTTGGTTGCTAAAAAAGAAATGGTTGATTTATATTATAGTTGAATGTTATTGGGGTTGATATGTACTGTTGAGATTGGGTATTTTGTATTGGAAAATTAGCTTGACGAATAGAATCCAATGATCTTTAAAATAGTTGTTTTAAGCTATCTCTATTGATATTTGAGGAATTTTTTATATATTGAAAGAAAGTGTTTATGCTTATTGAAAAGGGAATGTTAATACCTTATTGAGAAAATTTTATTATTGTTGTAGAAGGAAATTGTGAACCGTTGAATGATTAGTAGAGGTTTAATCATTGTGTTCTAAATATTTATCTTGATTAAATTGGTAATCGATCCATCTTTGCTACTAGTTCCTTGTTTCTTAGTTGTGTTTGAAATGTTTTAAGTGTACTTGATTTATCCATAAGCATAAGTTCTAGCACTATGGATGTAAGAATATATAATTATACATAGAATTGTATGGGAAGATAAGTGATATTTGAAATCAATCTTTTATTTGAATTATTATTATTATTAACCCTCATGAAGTTTACGAGTGGGTTATATGACCAAGGGGTCAATTTGATAAGTGATTATTGAAATGCAATTTATGTATGTTATTGACTATACATACATATATAAAGAGTGACGTTCAATTGCATGTCATATGTTATGTTGTTACTCTAATTATTGTATTGATTTAAAAAATTGCAAGTTGTTGTTTTAGATTAACATCCTGGATGGGTGTTACATAGGTATCAGAGGTAGGTTACACATGCTAGGGAATATGGACCCCACATTCTAGGGCATATGAACCCCACATGATAGGGCCTATGGACCCACATGCTTATAGAATATATATGTTGAAATATTAATTCCACTTGATTACATTTGTTTCTTTTTAAGTTGATTGAAAGTTTTTTTATTTTTATTTCTATTTCTATTTTTATGTCCATGTGTGCAAGGGAAACAATGGATAGAATAATGGGAAGAGTTGGAAGTAGGGAAGCACGAGGCTATGGTGCATGACCTCCACTTCATCCTCCACCTCTTCCATTGCCTCCTAGAGGAGACGTTCAAAAAAACATTCTTGCAGGTGAGGTTGTGTCAATGATGCAATATTTTCAAACAAAATTGGATGCATTGACTAATAGATTGAACCAAGGAGCAAGTGGTGCTTCCATTATTGTATATGGGCAAGTAAACCATCATAATGTAATGGTAAAATAGAACTATAAAAGTTTTGTTTCCAAAATTTTGGGGCTCCATTGATGGAGAAGCAGCTCCAGCATGGATTGGGAATATGGCCATGTGTTTTACACTACGATATCATACTTCTAATTTCAAGGTGCATATGGGTGTCTTCTAGTTGAATGGAAGTTCACTATTGTAGTGGAATACCTTATTACCACATTTGGGAATGGATATATCTAAGATATTGTTGGCATTGTTTGAGTGTTTTAGAGAAAGCAACTTCTCTGAAGAGTTCATTGAAAGGAAGTTGAACATATTCAACTCCTTGAGACAAAGGAAGTTGAACATGTTCAACTCCTTGAGATAAAGTAATAGGTCAGTCCTAGAGTATGAGATTATAATATGTAACACCCCTCCTAGTGTTATTCTTTAGTTTAATAAAAACTTTAAATGCATGTTGAAGTTAAGATGGTGTATTTAAAGGTTTCAGTCAAATCTCACAAGAATATGCGAGATTATGATGTTTACGAAGAGGTTACACATGTTAAGTTATATATATATATAATCTTAAATCGAACTAAAAGATAATTTTTTAATAATGTGTAAATATAGGTATTTCATGATTACAATTGACTTAAATTTTTGTGTTCTTCTCATTACATTTTCACTTTATTTTTATCATTTTTTATATATAATTTTGAATAAAATATTATCCAATTAATTAAGAACCAAACATGATCATTATCATTATCAATTTAACCTTCATAGTAAGTTGAAAAATACAAAGTCTATAACTAATTAGTTAAGAACATGTGTTTTGTGATGGTTAAGAACATGTGTTTCCTCCTAGGAGGTCATAGGTTCAAATCCAGAGGGGGGTAGGGTATGTACACCTCTGTAGACTTTAGCAGTCAAATTACTGCGCGGAGGGGGTCCCTTGTCACACAAACAAGGGGATCTCTTGTCCCACCAAGGGGGTCTCATACACCAATTTGGTGTATGGCTTGACTATGACCTTAAAATTAAATTATTATTATCATTAGTAAAATGAATAATATTTTTAGTTTGATGGAGTCACAAAGGGAAAATAAATTAATACATACATAGAGATACTAATTCATAGAAATTGTTATGCTTTCACAACCGAGAGATAATGAATCATAAATTCAAGGCTAAATATGATCCTTATCTCTAGATTGATAATAAATGTTAAAGTATTGTTTTCTCTAGTTAACTGGAGTGTACCGTATCTATTTAAATTTGATTGTAGTCTAGATTGATAATGAATGTTAAAGTATTGTTTTCTCTAGTTAACTAGAGCGTACCATATCTATTTAAATTTGATTGTAAAGAGGATTGACATGGTGCTGATTTTGTTTTTCTCCAGGAGCTTAAAGATTAGATAAAGAGTTCATTTTAGTGATCAACTATTAGTTATTAAATGCTATTTAAACCATAACAATCTGTAGGTAAACCATGTGTCACCTCTACAATATTCAAAATGCACATAACCTCAAGATATTCACAATTAAACCAACAACATTGGAATTAAATTATGATCCTTTCATAAAATGACTATGAGGTAATCATATTTTTCGTTATCGTTTCAAGTACAAAATTATCATTTCTTTGTAGCTTTGAACATTGGAATTAAATTATGATCCTTTCATAAAATGACTATGAGGTAATCATATTTTTCGTTATCATTTCAAGTCCAAAATTATCATTTCTTTGTAGCTTTGGATATAATGGTAGAAGGATTGGAGAAAATGATGGATCGTGTCCTATTAGTTGTGGGTAGGATTAATATTGTAGAGGATAGTCGATGAAATTATTGGCCGCATTAGTACAAGGTTTGCAAGAAACCTCACAAGGAAGAGGGTTGTGATATATTTTGGGACAGTACATTACCCATTTGAAATACGTTGGGAAAATGAAGAGTAGATCCTACAACTTGAATTGTTGGTGTCTCCAAATAGTGCTTCCAGTCTTGAGTTTAATGATAAAAAAACAGCCGAGGATATAATTGGAGTTGCCGAATTTTTGGGACAACAAGAGGAGATGGTTGATATGATGCTCATTTCTCAATCTGATTCCTTTCCTACCATAGATTTCCGAGTTTATAATTGCTCGAATATTAGATTTCGTGTTGATCTTGTTCAAGTGTGGATGTGATTTGTGTGCAAGAACACAACTCAACAAAGAAATCAAGTTGCAACCTTGTTATTTGAAGGTGTGTTGTTTGAAACTTCAGCCCTACCTTTCTGACGCATATTAAATGAAACATCATCTCGTTCAATGATGTTATTATTGCTTTCCTTGTAAGCACAAAGAACCATGGATGTTAATGAAATGTTGGGGTGGATTCATTGGAAATATAATTGCACTTCCCTATATTTATGTGTTAGTTAAGGTAGCTTAGGTTTACTTCCAAATAAGTTCATGTTGGATATTAGTAGTTAGATGGTGTTTAGTAATAGTTCACATTTTGTAGTGGGTATATATATTTGTTTTTGAATTAAATATGTCAAGGTTTAATGACATGGTTTGAACTTTGTAAGCTCGAGGTTGATATAGTTGCAAGTGCAAGCGATTTTGTTGATTGATGATATAAGGTTTTTAAGAATCCCACAAGGGGATACTTTCCCCATATGTAGGCATTGTTAACACCTAAATATGCACCTATATGCACCTTTGGGCATTGTAGGTGTTAAATTTTGTAGTAGGTACATGATTGAAGGCCTACCATAGTGCGAGGAAAAGTTTGCTAGGTTCATTAATTATTGGGATCAAGAGAGATTAGTTTGAATGATATATTTGTTGAAGATATCAGCATGATTAGCATGTAAAGGTGTTTATTGTGGTTGGGGAGATGGGTATTTGTTGTAGGATTTATCGAAGGTACTTTCTTATAACCTAAACAATCTTATTTCATCATCTTTTTTCCTAGATCTTTTTCTCACTATTTTTGGGCTGACTTGTGTCAAAAAATCATAAATATGAGGGGGTCAACCTATGTTTAAAAGTATCTAGGGATGACCTATATTTGTTTTGAAGAATAAATAGTACAAATACAAAGTGGTAAGGCAGTTTTTTAGTCATTCTATTTTGTGCATATTTCAGAGCATTATTTGGATGGTGGTGTAAGGAAACATGATGCAATGCACATATGTAATTTTATATTAGCTTTTGAAATGCTCAAATGGAGCACTAACTATGGAAGTATTTTTGCAACATTCATTGTTGAGGTGGGTGCTATTTCTAGGGAGACATGATCCACAAAATTATCCTTTGGTAGCATGAATAGACACTTGAAGGACCATGTTTTATATCTAGTAATACAATTGTAGGGAAAGTAAATAGGGTCTTTGGTGCACTGCCCAAATTTGGTTGTGCATCTTTATATGAGTGAGTGTACACCAATGCCATGACCATTTGGATCATTTTACTTTTGCAAGTACACTAGGAGTTCTTGATGGAGAAAACATAAAGGATTCAACGCAGTAATGACTCCCCTAGTAGGACTTTTGGTTTCCAACAAAGTCTAAGCTTGTCCTTCTATGGTTTTATTCTTACAAATTGGATGTTAGTGATGAAGATGACTAACAATAGAGGAGCACAAATCCTTGACATATTTTAGTGGTAGTTAAATGAGTTACTACCTACAATGAGGCGCACTACCTATAGTCTCTCAATTATTTCTATCTTAGATCATGAAGACACTGTGATGTTCATATGCTGAGGTTTGCTTGGGATCATGTATGATAGCATAATGATTCATTTATTGTGGCAAAACGGGGAGCTCCATACTTTGTTTATTATTACTATTACACCAAGGGAGGTACACTAGCAGCTACAGGGGTGAAACATTATGGGAATTTACATTATATTGTTTAGCATAAGATAGAGGGTTTGTTGATCATGCCTCACAATAGGGTGCATGGTGCATCAAAAAATGTTTCACTTCTATTCTATGAGGGTGCATTGCATGTGGAGATCATTTTAAGACACATTAGTTTATAGGAAGGCACATTAGTTCACCCTATTCCCATTTGTTTCATGCCTTATTTACGCTGCTAGATCATACACATGATACAAGTTGGAGGGGTGCCTCATCTAAACCCATCCTCATATATGCTTTTTCATGTTTATCACAACAAATACACATGGGGATGGGTGTTATTTTCAGCCTCCAAACTTAGTTTATTAGTCCATGAAGGCACATTAGTCCAAGGGATATTTTAAGCATAAGATAAACCCTTGTCCAAGCAAGAGACACAACCATTCTGGTACTATTGGTTCAATAGGTGAGTCATAATTTTGGTTCTAAAAATTTGGCATTGATAGTTGGAAGGATGGCACACTTTTTGAAGTAATTTTAATTGATTTTTATCCACATTTTAGTATGCAAAATTCCATTTTATTACAGTTGTGATGGTTCACTATTACTCATTTTCAAAATCATAAATGTCTGTTATTCTTGCACTGGAAGGGATCACTAATTTGGTAGTGATCCCTTGGTTCATACACCAAGTTAATAAGACATGTGAAGGTGTATTTCAATGCAGTGAGTTGGGTACCTTTAGTAGATCATGACAGTGCAATTATTAAAAAAATAATGTGTTTATTCTTAGTAGAGTGCAATTATAAACAATTATGTGCCTATTCTTAGCAGAGTGCAATTGTCAACAGTTATGTGCCTATTCATAGCAAATCATGGAGGCACAATTATCTAGGCAATGGAACATTTACTTAAGAAAACATGCATGGCACATGTGTTCTTAGACCTAACAATATGAGGGCACATCCTTTAGGAGAACAATGATCTATTTAAGGGCTATGTTGATATTGTAATTGGGGTTGGATTCATGATAAGTTTGATCTCTTTTTCTAAGAAAAACGCAATTTTACTTTTCATCGCCAAATGGAATGGATAATGAAGGAAGCTTGAGTATTTTGGTCCACATTCTCAGAGCATTCTTGTGTATTGATTGTAGTTGTTAACGCTTGCATCCCTCTCACTCATTCCTACTAGTCAATCTCGTTAAGTTTTGTGGGTATCTCTCCCATAACCTAGTGAAATTGTAGTAAATCCAAGTTGTTCTCGATTTGGAGGGTTTGTAGGGTAGAATTTCCTTGGTTATATTTCGATTGATTGGGATAAATTTGTGGAACCAACGTTGAAAGTGGAAATTAGGACACATTGGTCAAGTGAGATTCATTCAATGTGGATGCCTCATTGGAATTCTTCATCTCCAAATAGACAATTGCTTTATCTCTCATTTGACTCCATGACCCAATGGCAAGGAATAGTTTCCTCAGATCCATCCCTGAAATTGGTAGTATTTTACTTTTGTGTGCTTTATCTACTCATTAACCCCATTTTCTTTCATTGACTCAATCCATAGGTCATAAGTGGTATTAGGGATACTCTCTTGATGTTAGCCTGAACCAACCCAAATCAAGAGAAGCTTATAGGTTTATCATTTCTAAATTGCTCACCTGATGCTCATTCTAGGTGACAACACTACTTTAGTAGAATTCCCTAAGCACTTATTAAAGTTGATCACACCAACACCACAAGCTTAAGATAAAGCAATTAGGACCACCTTGGATGATCAATTGATCATTTATTTGTATAAATATGTAATTAATCATCATCATAAGTGTATATACTAGAAAATTAAACATAGATGTGAAGTAAATAGAGAATCAACCACCTTAACTTTCTAGGATGTTATATTTCTCTCAACGAATTCTTAGCTTGTATCAATAAGGCTTTGTTTACACAATTATCCCTATGCAACTAGAGAATACAGTATGAGTTCATAATGCTTCAACCTTTGCTCAATTCTATACATCTCCTTTTAACGGTAATAGAATGTACAAATTGGATTATGCTTTGTGTTTGTTTCTCTTATTCGTGGTTTTGAATTTACTTTATGAATTTTACAACTATAAACATGTTAAAGTAAATATTAGATTATAATGGTCAATTAGATATTAGACATATAAATTAATAAAGCCACTTGGACTTTAGGTTATTTTATATTTGTATGCTTTATTTCACTTTAGTGTGCCTTTTGGTCTATCCCACAGTCATAAAGTAGATTGACTCAATTAGCTTGTAACTTTTTATAATAAATCTTTTGCTTTATCATTATCAATGCAATCTTGGTTTTATGTTTGTGTTATCATTATATGGTGTCAAAGCCTAACATTTTCAAAGTCATTTCAAGAGTCTCGAGTCTATGAAAGACAAGGTTTCAACTCTTGCAATTTCAACAGTCTGGGAGCCATGGAGTCTATGCGAGCATAAGACCTAGGGACTACTGCTAGCATAAGTGGATCAAGGGATCACTAGAGTGACACATCAAAGAGCCAAAAGACTTTCGAGTCATTTGGAGCTAGGATCAATTCAAAGGGTTTTGGAACTATTCTTGCTTGTATCAATGCCTAGATTTGCATATCTAGAAGAATTGGTTGTCGATTTATTGTTTTTCAATAGATCCAAGAAGAAATTGACTGATTTGGTGCTAGTTGCTAACATATATAGCTATTTTAGAACCGTTTGAGAGCAGATCTATCAATATATGTTTGTTTTTCAACTACTTGATTGATATGTGGTTTATTAGACCATTTTTAACAGATTTGGCAAAATTTACGTATTTTTTGAGTTGTTTTTGGGAAGAAATGTGTGTTTTTTTAGTGATACATGGTAGCTACAATAGCTTAGAGCCAATATCCACTTGTTCTTACTCTAGGATTGTAGATTGAGGGAGGGATAAACAACATTTTTCTTTGTTTCAGTATATTTTTCTTCATTTTTTATCTGTATCTATGGCCTCTTTACCCAATATCATGTTGGAAGGTAGCCAAAGGTTCTTTTGCAAGAACTACAATATGCGAACGCAACGTATGTTGGCATTTTTTTAGTACATGTGCTTGGTTGATATTGTCCTAGGTCACAATACTCGAACACAAGTTGCAAGTAAAGACCAAGACAAGTATGATGAGCGAGACAAAGACACAATAATGCTACTTAACTTGTATGTGACAAGTGAAATGCTTCTTGAAGTCCAAACATAGAAGACTTCAACATATATTTGGAAGCATTTGAAAGAATTGCATGAGACTTTGGACAAGGGAGAAGCCTTCTTCTTGAAGAACATGTTGTTTTTTATCACAATGGATGAGAGTACATCACTGCAAGAGAATTGACTCAAGATCAAGGATATTCGAGAACAATTATCCACTATTGTTCAGAAGATGGAAGAGGAGGACATGGTGGTAATCACGTTGAAAATCTTACCATGTGCTTACGAGCACTTTATTCAGACCTTAAACACCACCACTATGAATGTTGACCTAAAGCTTGATGAGCTATGCAATACGCTCTTACAACAAGACATATGGAAGAAACAATGCAATAACAATACTGAGATAGAGGGTTCATAATAGGCCTTTGCAGCCAATGTCAAGGGAAAAGGAAAATGGGAAAAGACGAAAGGTTAAGGAATTAATGAAGATGCAACCAAGAGCTTGAAGACCCTCACTTATCACTATTGTGGCAATGTGAGCCATATGAAGAAGTTGTTAGAATATTGTGCTCGTTTACCATAGACACCGCTACACCATTGTCACCCAACCATAGGCACAAAGCCACCCCCAAGCACCTTAACCTTTGCTAGATAAAATGATTATGAGAAGCCACACCAGAACCAAGAGATAAACCAAGAGAGCACACCTTCTCCAAGGTAGCACACAAGTAAGAGTACCAAAAAGGTTGAACAAGAGTGTGTTGCACCACTGCAGCTATTGTTGCTCCTCTTCTAGACTTGCGCACTACTTTTGTTGCTACTGCACTTCTAAGATATGCACACCAACTGAGTGAGTGTGTCTTTTTCCAAATGAGCTAAAGCATCTTCTATTTATACTAATCCAGGTGAACATGTGTCTCTTCAAGCAAGGTCGACCTATCATTTTCTGCATATAATACTTCAATATTACTTATTTTTTTGAGCCGACTTGTCTTCCATTCACACATCTATTTAGGTTTTCTCTTGCTTCTGGAATATTCTATTCTAGTCAAAGGTTTATCCATGGAGGTTAATACCTCCCGCGTCTACCAAAACATCAACATAAGCACTATAGAAAGAGGTTGGTTGATCAAAAAACTAACCAATGAGGGCCTTAACAAAAGGCTCATGTCACAGAGCATATAGAGGAGAAGGAGTTGGCCTTCTTTGCATTCATGGCCAAGAAGCAAGCCAATCGGCACATGTCATTTTATTGGTACATTGATTCGGGAGCATTGCAACACTTAACCAACATGCATGACTTGTTCATAGAGTACATTGCATGCTCCTCGAAGGATTCCATGATCTTCGATGGTAAGGCTGAGTACATAGTAGTTGGCAAAGGGAATGTATAGATTTATTTTCGAGAAAAAACATTGATTTTTCTCAGTGTGTATTATATGTCGCATGCTCCTCGAACGATTCAGTGATCTTCGATGGTAAGGAAAAGTACATAGTAGTTTGCAAAGGGAATGTGTAGATTTCTTTACGAAAAAAAAAATTGATTTTTCTTAGTGTGTATTATATGACAGGTATGGAGCTTAATCTACTTTTAGTGAGTCAAATTATGAGGGACTGCCCCAATCTAGATGTCAATTTTAGCAATCACAAATTCTATATAGTTTACTAGGTGACCAGGAAGACTATTTCTCTTAGTATGGAGGATCATGGACTGTTCAGATTGGTTGATATTGGATAGGTCAAGGAGATTGCATTGACAACCAAGAGTGCATCAGACATCACTACACTTTGGAATCAGTGGTATGGGCACATTAACTTGACATATCTCTCTTAGTTGACTTGAGAGAATCTAGTAGATGAACTTTTTGATATTCAACAACAGATCCAGGGTGTGTGGGGAGTTTGCTAGATAGGGAAGCAACAAATGGCACCATTTGATGAAGGACAAGCTTGGAGAGAGAAGAGGGTCCTTCAATTGGTTCATGCAGACATTTGTGGACCAATGAACAAGACGTTTGTTGCAGGTGCTAGGTATTTCCTTCTTTTTGTTGATGGCTATAGAAGAAAGATGTGGGAGTATTTTTTGAAACTAAAATCTAATGTATTTAATGAGTTTCAAAATTTCAAAGCCTTGGTAGAAAAAGAGTCAGGTAGTCACATTACCACTCTTATGTTTGATAATGGTGGAGAATTTTGTTCCAAATAATTTAATAACTTTTGTGCTAAGCATGGAATTAAAAGACAATTCACTACACCCTACACTCCACATCATAATGGAGTGGTTGATAGGTGGAACTACACGAACATAGAGATGGCTAGGTGTATGATGCATAACAAGTGTGTTCCAAATAGGTTTTGGGATAAGGTAGTGTTCACTGCAATATACCTACCGAATAGATCTCTGAAAATGGCGGTGAAGCATAAGACTCTAGAGGAAGCATGGTATGGTAGGAAGCCTAGAATTAGTCATCTTAAGGTCTTTGGTTCTATTGCTTATGCATGGATTCTAGATGAGACAAGAATCAAGTTAGATCCAAAGAGTAAGAAACTAAGGATCACATGGTACAACAACAACCATAAAACCTACATATTGGTTGATGTTAACAACAATCAATTGAACTTTAGTGGAGATGTAGTTGATGAGGAAGTTGGACCTTTCCAAACTTCGTTAGAGATCAAAATCCCAGAACAAAATCCCATTGCAGCTAAAGATTCAGGTATCAAGCTTCAAGCAACTCCACCTGAAAGGGGGGACATATTCTAAACATGAGTTTCCAAGATCTTATACAAGTAGCCCAAATCATGGTAACAACTTCAATAGGGAAGATCCCAAGAAAAGACCAAAATGGTAGCAAAACACCATTGGAGATGTTCATACAGATGAAATGATTGAGGGGCAATCATCGAGAAACCTAATATGGTCAACTTTTCTCTAATGGCCAATGTTCAGGAAATAGATGAGCCATAGGAGTTTGAGGAAAAAGGGAGACCTGAATGGGAGAAATCCATGGCAGCCAAACATGAGTTTGATGAAAAATCAAACTTGGGTTCGCATAGCTCTTCCACTAGGGAAGAAACCCATTGGTTGCAAATGGGTGTACAAGGTCAAGTACAAGGAAAAAGGTACACTTGACAAGTACAAGTCATAGCTGGTTGCAAAAGGGTTCTTTGAGTGAGAAGGCATTGACTACGAGACCTTTTCTTCTACAACAAAAATGAACACCATCCTATTAGTTCTATCCATGGTAGCATAGTTTGGATGGAAGGTCCATCCAATGGATGTGAAGAGTGCCTTCCTCAATGGAGATTTGGCGGAAGAGGTCTACATGTATCAACCACATGGGTCTCAAGTTCCAAGGAATGAAAATCTTGGTTGCAAACTTAAGAAGGCTCTATATGGCCTAAATCAAGTGCCTCATGCATGGTACGTCAAGATTGGTAGGTACTTGGATGAACTCCAATGGAGTCCTTCATATTCCAATCTATAAGTCAAAAGCATTGGTAATGATATCATTCTACGCCATTATTATAGGTAGTGAGGCAAGTGGTATTGAATAGATCAAATCTAATATGAGTAAAGATTTTGGCATCAGTGATCTAGGCCTCCTACATTACTATCTAGGTGTGGAAGTCTGGCAAACAGGTAGCAACATTGTTGTCTCACAAACAAAATACATTCTGGGAGTTTGCTTGACAAGTTCAAAATGACAAACTACAAAATCTTGTCTACACCTACGGAGAAACAGATGAATCTTTCAACCAAGACCGACTCTAAGGAAGTTAACAAGTTAGTCCACAGGCAGTTAGTGGGGAGCTTGATATATCTTACAACCACTAGGTTTGATTTGAATTACATTATGAGCTTCATTTCCAAATTTATGACAACGTCAAAGGTAGAGCATTGGACTGCAACAAAGAGAGTGTTGAGATATGTGAAAGGGACACTTGACTTTGGCATTTTGTACATCAAAAGATAAGACCCTAGGTTGTGTAGGTTTACAAATTTAGATTGGGCAAGTTGTGTGGATAATAGAAAATCAACATCTAGATATCTTCTCAACCTTGGCACGGGTGCAATCACATGGACCAACAAGAAGCAACATGCAGTAGCCCCTTCATCAACAAAACCAAAATATCAAGAAGAAGTGAAATGAGTGTGTTAGATAGTTTGGCTCAGGGGGATGCTTTCAGGCATGAAGATGGACAAACAGATCCAACACCACTACTCTATGACAATCAAGGGGTGCTTAAGCTAGCCAAGAGTCCTGAATTCCATGAGGATACCAAGCATGTTGAGATACATTTCCACTTCATCAGACAACTTGTAGAGGATGGATCTATTGAGCTAGAGTATTGTTCCATAGAGGACCAAACTACAGAGATTTTCACCAAGCCTTCAGGTATTGAAAAATATATAAAATTTTGGGATAAACTTGGTGTAGTTAATAGATTGACCATTAATGGAGGGTGTTAAAGTAAATATCATATTATAATGGTCAATTAAATATTAGACATAGGCATTGTGACTTTAGGTTATTTTATGCTTTTATGCTTTATTTCACTTTAGTGTGCTTTTTGATCTAACCCACATTCATAAAGTGGATAGACTCAATTAACTTGTAACTTTTTATAAGAAAGATTTTGCTTTCTCATTATCAATGCAATCTTTGGTTTTCTTTATGTGTTCGTGTTGTAATTATGAAACAAACATAAAAAAATCTATTAATATTGTTTTCTTTTCATTTTCCTCAATTTGTTCTACAATAGAATAATCTTTCTTTAAAGAATTAGTTATTCTCCTCATGAGGCAAATGCACTAAGCTTCCGCAATTGGCAGCAATACCCTACTAATCTTCTACACCACTATAGTCAACAATAGTAATCTATGGCGCTTCATCTTTGCCTTTCAAACATTGCTGTCAATCATAACACACTTACCTACAAACCTCAATTCCTTGTAGACAATCGTAGCATAGGTCGAGGGCCTCCGAACACTCTTGGCCAATCTGGATCCCAACCAATAGCTACCTCAATTTCTCATTTATCGTTCATTTTTCATTTTATCTTTATGCATGAGCATTTTTCGTGTCATTACTTTGAAAGGAGAAAACAAAATCTTGAGGGTTTGTAGCTCATTGTTTATGAACACCCATATTTTATTCATTTGGAATCAATAGTATGTCATATAATATACTAGCGATAGGTTTAAAAGCATTAAAAAGTCATCTTGTGCCCATGGTTATATGGTGATGTGTAGAGTCCTCCACTAGGAGGTTTGTGAATTGGCCATAATTGTTAGGAAAGATGTGTCACCATCCCCACATAGATAAAGCATGACTCGAGAATCACACACCCATAGTTGATTGAGTGAGCATAAATTGCATGCTAGCAAACATAAATGCTTCATTGCACATTAACAACCATCAACTCTTTCAATTTTGTACGTATGCTTTAGGGGTTGAAAACATAAATGCTAACAACCAACGTCTTCAATGGACTAGTTCAATAACTCTATTGAATAGTTTTGGTTCAAGAGAGAGAGAGCTACTAGGAGTTTCATTCAGTACCTTATATTATTTCTTCATTTCTTTGCTAATAAAATTTAATCAATAATGTCGGCATGCTTTTGTACAGGTACTTTTGAGTTTGGAAGGACATACTTGTGATATATGTTATAGTGGTATGCCTATCAGCTTAGGGATTGAGTAAATCATGGTTGTGGCCTAGTTCTGTTACTCTTACGATCATTGATTCCATATCCCTCAAAGAAATGAATTCTAAACTAAATTGCCTAGCTCTTGCAAGTAGAGATAAACATCATAAAACAAAATATAACTGAAAATACAACTATTGTGCAGCTTAGATAGCTTTCCTTTTATTTCCTTATGTCGGCCTCAACTTAGGGAAGTGTTAGTTTCTACATGGTTTGAAGACATATTGGTGTATAATGCAAACCTACCAATAGAAGCTAAATGCTAGCTATTGTACCTAGTCGCACATACAAGTGAAAATAAAAAGAAAAGTATTTAATATCCGAAGGAGACTAAAGGACCTATGAGACCTACAATTGTATACATCATTGGCAATTTAACTTACAAGAGCACAAAATTATATAATATTTATGTCTCAAAACAAAGATATCTATCTTATATAACAGGAAACTAGTTGGTGGCATTAAGAAAAGACCTCATACTAATGATTTCCTTCAAAGTCAACGGTGAGAAGTAAATAAATTTCAACCGACTCCAATTTTGAGCTTGCTCATATTTTTGTCTTGTTGAGACAGATAGGGGGAGGAGGGGCCTAGTCCATTAGATCAAAATAAAAACTGCAGCTTTACACCGTATGTATGTGTGAGAGAGGGAGATTTCCACTACAAAGAACAATCTCAATCAAATACCATATACGAAACTCTATATTCTTTTATGAAGACATTTGCTAAACTTCATCATTGTTGAATTGCTTAGAAAACTAAGAAACATCAAGTGGAAGCTTCAATAGAGCAAATCACCAAGTCTGCATTTTTTCTTGTCTGGGCAATAAGTTCAGCATTTTTGCGGTCATTGTACTCTACCTGTGATGTCCATTCAGAAAAAAAGAGTCAGGGAATTATATTAAACTTTACAAACAAAACATATGACTGAAGAAAGAATATTAGACTTGGGACCTAAATTACAATAGTGGAATTCTATAAAAATTCCACCGATCAAAATGTCCTTTGAAGCCCTGGATTTGGTAAGTGCTTTTTCTCAAAGATGCCATTTATAACAGAATGTCAAATGTATAAGGAGCTAGTATTATAGAACTTACTCGCCACTTGGCATATTCTGGTGATTTCCCTGAAACAAAACAACCCAGGTCATTTAGTGTACCATTATATAGTCATATATCATTACAACCAACACAAACTGACCTCTGAACCAATATATGTACTCCAATTTTTCAACTAATGAAAAACTAGCAACCTGTTATAATAGCTCAATGGCTAGATTATGGGTATGAATGGTGTCCTGACTCCCCATCATGGTAGTTCCACCATTAAATTGGATCCATGGTCCTCTTATCATTACAAACCCTCTAAATACACAAAGTTAGAAAACACTTGATGTGTTCGAATTTTAAATTTTCTAGTTACACAATTACAATTACTTAATCCAATAGCAACTGTAGTAGGATCATTGAAAGATAGACAATCACATATACAATAGAACACAAAGATTATCCTAGGAAACCCTCGTGGG
>SNQJ01S0215274.1:0-15580 GCA_010110895.2 Picea sitchensis
CTCAAAGTGGGAGAACAAGGATATGGAGTTCTGTTACAGACTGGAGCAGAATTGATGTTTTGTCATAGCTTTTGCTTTTCAATATATCAACATTTTGTTTCAAGTTTTGTATATCACTTTGTTTATGGTTTATGATTACTTTATCTATCTAAATCAAATTCAAATGATATAATTTTATTACTGTTATCTATGTCTTGTCTCTTCCAAATAGATTAAAGACATAACAATTATTTATTCATTTTGTGAATGATAGCTTTGTCTTCTTCATGAATTGAATTGTTATATATAAGTTTTCTGCATAATAGGTTTCCCTTATTGCAGAGATTTATCATCAGAAAATTGTTATGATTTTCTTCTATGTCTTGTTTGTCCTGTAAAACACTTCAAGAAGCAGTACAGCTGATCGTTTTCAAAAAGCTTAAGGACTAAACGGTGTGAATTTCTTCCCCGACCAGCTTAGAAGTTATCACACACAGGGCAGACTTGGAGTGTTTCCAGGTCAATTAGTTTGTTGTTTATTGTTTCCATTAAGTAGTTTAATATAGATATAATTTTAATTAGATTTATATTAGATTGTTTAATTTCAGTAAATTATATTAGATTGTTTAATTTCAGTAATGTTTATTTCTTTTTCATAAAATATAAAAATCAAAAAAGAGATTCTTGGCTGTCTTAGGGCAGAATATATATGAGTTTTGCAGGTTTTAATCAAATCTGTAGATTGTTTATAATGTACATTTGTGAATAAGTAATATAACAACTAATAATTAGGTAGTTGATTTGAGTTATTACGATAGTAATTAGTAGCTTGTAGATAGAATGGTTAGAATAGTTTATATTTAGTATATTAGTTCCTTTTCCTTGTTTTATTAGTTTCTAGTTTCCTTTATTTTAGTTAGTTTCTTGTATTTAGTTATAGTTTGATTTGTTTATTAGTTTAGTGAGATTACTTAGCTCAGATCATTTCTCTCTTTGGTTTTCTTAGAAGACCTTAGAGCGGCCAACAGAGCCGTTAAACTCGTCAGGGTGGTCCATTCCAAACGGCTTGGGTTATTTAGACAACCCCGGACCGGTTCCACTCTCCCAGTTGACAGATGGTCAATTTCGCCCGTCAACACTAACCTAATTTTCTTGGCTAAGATTAAACAGTTTAGCCAAGCTTATTCACTACTCCTATCAACATCAATTTAAAAGGGCTTGGCCATGCTTAAACTGTATGGACCAAGTCAATGTTATTGCATGGGGCTCCATTAAATTTCTTTTATGCCCTCTTTTATTCTTTTTCTTTCTTTTCTTTTCTTTTTCTTTCTTTTCTTTTTCTCAAATTATTTACAGAATGGAAAATCATTTGACAAACAAAACACTAAAGTGATAACATTTCAGTCACCAGTTGATCCTATAAATTATTAGGTTATAACAGAGCCTAAAGCCAGAAGATCCCACTCAGCCTATATATGAGATGTATATTATTGTAAAAGGGTTGGTTGTTATTGTTGGGTATGGTTGGGTGTAGTTGCTTGTTTGTAGAGTTTTGTCATAGATGGTATAGAGGGCACAGACAGAATAAACGTTTTGTGATTGTAATTTGTATACATTTTTGGGGAAAAGGGTATATAGAGCTCTGTGACATGAGTCAGGAGCCAAAATCTTGTCACAGAGTATTGATTTGTATCTCTAAGATTATATCTAAGAAGCTTTGTTGATAATATATATGGAAGGACCTAAAATTTTTAAATTTTTGTGTCATTCTGTGTGTATGCTTATGAATTGTATCCTTACAATACTTGTTTATGGTTTATAAGGTCAATGTGGTGTCTATGTTTACAAATTCTTCTGCAACTTGATTGTCTTTATTTCCAGTATGAATGAGTTCATATATGTTTTGTGGTTATTATATCTTAAGCAAGATCATGGTGAATCTTGAAGATTCTGGAAACCCATCTAAGTATTCTCCTTTCCCATCCCTATATTCCTGTCTTGGTTGTGCTTCGGGTGAGACTTCTTCTCTTCGGAGGAGATGAAAATGCCAGCACTCTAGACTACTCGGTGCCTTTTTTTGGTAACCTGAGAAGGACCTTGGTCTGATCAATTCCACGCCAACAATGTTTGCAACTACATTTTCATTTTCATTCTTGTAAATGATCTCATAATCATATCCAAATAGCTTGGTCACCCATTTTTGTTGCTTCGGTGATGAAATTTGTTGTTCCATAAAATACTTGAGACTTTGATGATTAGTTTTGATTTGGAAGTGTTGACCCAATAAATAAGGATGTCAGAGATCGACAACATGTAAAATAGCTAACATTTCCTTTTCATAAATGGATTGGCCCAAATGTCGCTCTGAAAAAAATTTGTTAGTGAATTCCAAAGGCCTGTCATCATGCATGAGGAAAGCCCCAATTCCTTTCCCATAAGCATCATATTCCAATACAAATGTCTTTGTGAAGTCTGTAAGTGCTAGGACATGGGTCGAGCACATATCATCTTTCAAGGCTTGGAAGGAGTGATCCGCAGCTCGAGTCCAAGTGAGAGCATTATTTTTAAGGAGAGAAGTGAGAGGAGCTGCAATTTTTCCATAATTCCAAACAAACTTTCGATAATAGCCCATTGAACCCAGAAAACCACTCAAGTTCCTAAGATTTTTAGGGTGAGGCCAATCCTACATAGCTTCAATTTTCTTAGGATCTGCCTGGACACCATCATTGTCGACAATATGACCCACTTATTCCACTTCTAAGGCTCCAATGGAACATTTAGATTGTTTGAGGAAAATTTGGTGCTTAAAGAGTAGATGTAGAAATCGATTCACAAGGGAGAGATGAGATGTCCAAGTTTTACTATAGATGAGAATATAATCAAAGAAAACTAAAACAAAATGACGGAGAAAAGGATGGAAGACATGATTCATATGACTTTGGAAAGTGGAGGGATAATTACACACACCAAAGGGCATTACCAAGAACTCATAGTGACCCTCATGACTTTGAAATGCAGTCATGGGAATGTCTTCTTATTTCATATGGATCTGGTGGTAGCCAGAACATAGATCAATGAGATGTCCAAGTTTTACTATAGATGAGAATATAATCAAAGAAAATTAACAAAAAATGACTAGGAGAAAAGGATGGAAGACATGATTCATATGACTTTGGAAAGTGGAGGGAGCCATCACACAGACCAAAGGGCATTGCCAAGAACTCATAGTGACCTCATGATTTGAAAATGCAGTCATGGGAATGTCTTCTTATTTCATATGGATCCGGTGGTAGCCGTGAACATAGATCAATGTTGGTGAAGTATTGAGCACCACTAATTCATCCAAGAGGTCATCAATGATAGAAATGGGGAATTTATCTTTTGATTGTGAGTTTGTTGAGGGAGGAAAATCAGACAATATGTTGTTGATTATTGGTTGTCATTGATGTCAACCCTTGAAGAAAGACCCAGAGCAATGCTGGGTTTGGGTAATGGACCCAATAGTGTTTGATGTAAATATGACTCATTATTGTTTTTCATGGTTGATAAGAAGTAATATGGATGAACTCCAAAGTGATCCTTTTATGGCGAAATCCCTCACTCGAAAGACGCTTAGGAGTAAGAGAACCCATGCTTTACTGTGGAATAATGAGATGAAGGAAAGTGAATTTGTCGTGAAAATATCCTAGATAGATAGTTCTTGTCATGTCATTTCCGTGGTATGTGGAATGTCAGCATACTCCTCACGGTTAGAGAGTTATGGCCATGAGAAGTTGAGACCCCAAAGTTTGGGTAATGGACCCAAGCTTGTTTGATGGGTAATGATGAGTTCGATATATTTTCGATAATAATGTTCTATATGAATAGGTACATGTCATGCCATTTTATTGGTATGTATAATATCATATAACTCCTCACGTTTGAGAGTTATGGCCTTACGGTTGGAGGACCCTCATATGTCATCTAGAAGCCCCAAAAGGTCAAAGTAATCAAAGTGGTTTAAGATATATTTTAAAAGGTAAATAATAAAGTGAAGTGATGAGTGTAATTATAATTCAAAGTGAACATGAAAATAAAATTGTTTCAATAATAATTTTACTTGAGAAATTAAAGTGGACCCAACCATAAAATAAGGAAAGTAGGGCCAAGTGACCTTAAAGATGTTTTATGGAAGCTACTTGAGAGTATAAATAAGAGGCAAGGCTCTCTCATTTTGAAACACACTTGAGAATATTGAATATATATAGGTGTCTGAGGTATACAATGATATCTAAGCCAGAATTCTGGAGGAAAGTGAAGAAAGAAGGCCGAAAATGTAAGGAAGGATAAATTCTTTGATGGTGCTTTCTAAGGTATGCGTTATTTTCAGGTCATCTCACCATTTTCACTATAACTTTTTCTATAATGATTCAGATCCGTAAATTCATGCAAGTGGAAAACATATCCAAGTATCTGTGGTTAAAATTCAGCTTGTGGTCATTGTATTTTGGGAGTTACATCAGGGAATAGTACAGGGCCAGTCCCAAACTAGTCAAAATCAGGTGTTTTCGGGCAAAAACGTCATACCTTCTTCATAACAGATCCAAATTCAGTGAGAAAAATGTGTTAGTTATGGTACCATCTGTAGTATTCAGTGTAACAGTATTAGATCATTTCCATCTTAATATTTCTTTTGGGGCACGTTCTACAAGGTCGCCTTCTAGAATAATCCAGAATTCAACAAGGTATGTCAATCTTGCTATAACTCCTTTCTCGAGAGGTTAAAAGTAGTGCCATTTGGAGGAATTGCATAAAACACACTGAAAAAAAATTGTATATAATTTTCAAATATTTACATTACAGGTTCAAAGCTATGATTACTTCAAGTTAGGTTGCTGACTAATCCAAAACTAGGCATGAGACTAAAGAAAGTTTGATGAAAATGCTAGTCTCTTGTTTTAAAGTTAAGGAAGGTTTGGTGAATGTGATCATATACACCGTCTATTACAAGAGCTACAAATCAGATTTGGATAATGAAATTGATGAGTGATTTTGGCTGAGGTACATGTTAAGTACATGGCTGAGACAAGTAGTTGATGAGTTGGCTTATCATTACATGAGGTGTATAGTTGATGATGTTGGTACACATTGATGAGTCATAGTTGATGAGTAGTTGACACATGATTGCGCATACTTGGTACATGGTTGGATGCACTTGTTTATGGTACAGGTTGATTATAGGTTGGTGCATGGTTGATGCAATTCTGTTTTATGGTACAGGTTACCACAGGTTGGTGCATGGTTAATGCACTTATTTTGGTATAGGTTGATTACAAGTTGAGGTATAGGCGGATGCATGGTTGATGCATGGTTCAGATTTATTGGTACAGTTTATAATGGTATATCACATAGTGATAGTGTGACAAGGTTCCATCATTCTACTTCTACTCTTTAGGAGTGGAAAGATCGGGGCAAGGACAGGTGGTTAGCCACCTTCCGTTGTAGCTGCAGAACATTGGGGTTGTAGCCTCCTTCCGGTTGTAGCCAGATTTAGGAGTTGGAGCTTCCCTTCAGTTGTAGCCCGAGAAACTAGAGGTTGGAGCCTCCGCTTGCAAATGAAAACAAAGGAAGTTGGAAGTTCTAATGACGTAATTATTCAAGACATATAAGAAAAAGCATTCCGGTTGTTTTTTCCCACTGGGTTTCCACATAAAACACCGTGTACCGTGCATGTGATTGTTTATTTATTACCGCCATTATTGGATAATAATTCTACATTGATATGACATTTGAAGAAAAAGGATTATAATTATGTTATTAATGAGTCTACCCCCTCAAAGAATCCAAACATGCACAAAGTACCTTCTTTCTTGAGCACCATTACCGTAGGGAAATAATATGGGCTGGTATTAAGACGAATAACACCCACTTCTATCAATTCATGAACAATTTTCTCAATTTCATTCTTCTAGTAAAGGGATGATGATAAGGGAAAACATTGGTAGGAAGACTGCTCGGTATGAGAGGGGATGGAATGATCATGGACTCTAAGGGAAGGGGGGAAGTTCTTTAGGAGTGGTAAAAACAACTTGGTGGTGAGAGAAGATATATTGGAGGTCGGGATATACAGAATGTATCTCAACGACATGAATGGAGTGGACTTGGGAAATAATGCCAAAATGACCCTTTTGAGGAGATTTTCCATGCAAAGGGAACTAATGATCTCAGGATCCTATCGCGGATGCCTTGAACTTATATTGTTGTCCCTCCGTTGGAATTGCATGGCTAATTCTTTAAAATCAATGAGAATGGGGTTTCAGAGGCGAATCACTTGGCACAAGAGAACAATGTCACAACCACCATGTATATAGAAAACATATGGGATCTCCAGATACTAACCAATTTGTAGTTTCACATTTTCACATCATCCACCACATTTCATGGAACCTCCATTGGCAATCATGATATGAAAATTATTGATGGCACGGATGTAACAATTGACTTCATGGGAAATGCAAGATGAACAAAATTATGGGTGCTACCACTATCCACAAGGATGATGACATTCCTATTTTTAATGCAACCAATTAATTTGAGAGTCTCGAGAGCAGAGAAACCAGTGAGGGAATATAGTGAAATCACCGAGTCAACATCTGGTGGATTGGAGGGTGGGGTCATATCATATGGCAAGCAGAAGTTCATCCAATGTGTGAAACAATGGCCTCTTCTTCAAAAAAATCCTCAACAAGGCCATAAAAATATATTTTGTTCCTTACACTTGTGTCCTTAAAAATATTTGTCATCACAATTATAACAAAGCATCTCTTGAGTTGATGTTCTACCATTTCAACCCGAGTTAATTTCCTCGATCTCGAGGAGTTGTAGGAGGAGCAAAATTGGTGGGTTTAGGGAGTTTAGGAGGAAATGATGGTTTACTTGATCTAGTAGGATACAATCTGTTGTTCTTCCTTTGCTCATTGATTAGCTTCCAACTGTCTCGGTGTACCATAAGAGCATGGGCATGAATTTCATCTTTTAATCCATTGATAATGCATTCCCTGAATAAAAAGACTTGAAATCCAAGTGCTCAAATGTGTCGATAAATTCTTATATTGTCCCAAACTGCTTCAACTTGTTCAAAAGGCCTAAATGGTGGGTATCAAAGTCAAAGTGGTCATAAATCTCTAAAACAAACTATGTTTAAGAAACATACCCTTTGAAGGCCTTTTTTTCGCCTTTTCCATCTGATTGCCATCGTTCTGATCTAGATTTAGGATCATAACAAGCTTGGCTAAACCATCAGTAATGCCATGCAAAGAGAAATAATGTTCCATTTGGGTGACTCCATACCAGGGATCTGACATCAAATTTTTCCACCTCAATTCTGGGAGGGTGTAGGTCTCGAGAAAAGTGGCTAGTATGAGGACCTTGGTAATGGAAGAGTCATGGTCATCCTAATAATATGGTTGTCCAAAGAGGAAGGGTTCGGGAATGACCCATGAAGTGGTCAAGTGTGTCTTTGATGTACTTGAGGTCTTTGGATGGTCACATTGGTCCCATAGGGTTTGGATAAAACTAAAATTGATTGAGATAAGGTTGGTATTGATATTCTTGACGCCCTCCTTGTTTTGGAGGTTGTCAACAACCAATGTATTGAGTTCTTGGGCTTTGGTGGTGTCCATTTAGAAAAATGGGTAGGAAAATGGGATAGGGGAGACACAAGGGGTTAAGAGGGGTAGGTGGGACCACTAAGAAGAAGGATTTCAAATGATAGTTACCACTGTGATCAGGGGGAAAAGGAACTCCAATGGGATAATGGCCAAATAAGAGTGCCAGGAAAGGGGCCGGGTCCACAAAAACATTTGTGTTAAAATGATAGGTACCACTGTAATCAGGGTGAAGAGAGTAATCAAATGGGATAGGTACCAAATAAGTGTGCCGCTGACCATCATACTCATTTTTTAATTCTCAGAGTTATACTCCGATCTCAAGAATATTGTAGTGTTGAAATGCACAAATTCATAACAGAAGAAATGTGTAGTAATTTCAAGAACCAAAATGTAAGAGGTAAGGTTGCACTAATAATAGGTCTTGTATGTTTTTTTTTTTTCATTCCAAGGGTTAGGGTATTCCGTGGTTTCCTGCAGAGATAAGAGTTTTCCCTCAGGCTATAGCTCTTTGATACACGTAAGGGGTCCAAAAATAGTACTTGGCCCAATATCTTAGTGAACTAACTAAGGAGGCTAGATCATTCCCTTAGCTATACTACCCAACTACCCAAAAGTACTAGAGAGTATCTTTTGTAGTATCTTAGATATAAAATAGTATGCAAAACAAAACAAAAAAAATAGCTAGAAATGGCAAGAGAAAACAATGATATAATCAAAACAATAAATTTAATAATACCATAATAACATAGAAAGAGCACTTTGATTAATGTAGCAAGTTCACTAAGTTCCTTCAAGGGGAAACTCTCCAAGAGAGTAGAGCCTCTATTACACACATTCAAGACAATATTTCTCATACCTCTACTTCTATTTATAATAAATCTATTTATCCAAAAGAACACCCAGAGAAAGAACCTTCTAGCAAAGGGAAGTTTCTATTTTGTTCTTTCTTACATTTCACTTATTCTTCCTCATTGCTAGGCCTTATTAATATTGGCCTTATTACATGGAATTATATTATTCTACCCATGTGAGGGGTTAGGGAGGTTAGGTCTCTAACATTCCCTCCCTTGAATAATAGCCTTGTCCTCAAGGCTTTAATTGAGGGATGTGTTGTAGAATGGTGGTCGCCTCCCGTAAGATTCCTAGGGTGTATCTTCTTTCCATTGAACTAACAATTCATGGATGGTGTGTTGACGGATGTTCTCTCACAAGACCTGCCAGGACAACCATATGGAACCCTTCTTCATCCAAATCATCAGGAGATCATTTGAGCTGGAATTTAGTTCAGGTTACATCAACTGTGATGTGCCCAAACTCTGCAAGCTGGATGCAAGATTGGCATAATGTAGGGTGACCTATCACTATCACCCTAATAGAAAATCCCTTTCTATTTAGGAGTATATCAAAGCAATCATGGGAGACGCCCCTAGTGACCTAAAGGGTTGAAAAGACTAAGGAAATGATGCAAGAAAACCCCCCTTTCAATGGTCATTCGATTCATAAGGTTCTTATGGATTTTAAGGGATCAAGCAAATGGTAAAATGAATTGTACCAACCCGCAACAAATATCAACAAGAAAATATAGTAGCTACAAGCAACAAAAACATGATGTCAATGCTTCTTAAAACCATGAACCTTCAAAAATTGAGCTACATGATATGAATTTGTAGCAATGCAACAGTTTATAGCAACAACTAATATTTTATAACATCCACAAGAATTATGCCTTAAAAATGCTTGAAAAAAAGACAAAAGGAATAGCCCTTACTCCAGTGCACGATAATTATTTGTCGCAAGAAAATTTGACAATGTCTAGCTATCATATCACTTTCAAAGGATTTGTTGCAAGATAGATGATTGTAGCAAATATTTTGCAACAACAGTACCCTCATATCAAAAGTAAGAAAACACCATAAACTCAAGACTTATCTAGCAGATTGAATGGAAATTGTCACACTTGAGTTTAGGATGGGATAAGTGTGATTTATGTAGGTGGATGCAGAAATTTAGCATTAATCGGTATGGTTTTATCAATGTTTTGCAACAAGAGTGTTAGTTAGAGAGTTAGTCTAGTTTAGAGTTAGTAAAGGTTAGCAAAATCCTCAAGGAGAAAGGTTTAAATGTTTGTTTGATCAATCATCCACTATAATGAGTAGACTAAGGTATTTTAGGGTTTGTGGAGTCACAATAGCAGTGGAAAAAATTGGAGAAAAGTAGCAATGATAATACTTCTTCAAAGGAGAAGGGATGAATGGAGGAGGGTACATACCCAAGGCCTCAAGACCAAATCCTAGAGAGAAATTTGCTAGGAAGCAAGGGATCTAGGGCCCCTAATGCACTTTTCCTTCAGACTATAAAACAGATGAAATAGGCAAAGCAGAGCAACACTCACTAGAGATCTAGGACTTTAGGGCTCTAGTAGCTATTTTTTAAACAAGGTGCACTTCAGAAATTTAAACAAGTGTGGAAAACTATAGAGAAAGAAGTAACTTATGTTCTTCTCCTAGGTTTACAGCAATTTCATAATCTTTAACATGAACCAAGCAAAATTTACCACAAGCATTCACACATGAAATAAATTGCAGATTTCACTTACTTCACCAAGAATAATCAATCCAAAGCCTAGTTGAAGATCTTCCACAATGAGAAATAGCCAAAACACACCAAAATTTGCCTCTCAAAGAAGTTGTGCACCACTTAGTTGCAGCCAATAACCCTTAAAGAGGGCTTAAATTTCATACCTCACCACTTGTGTGATGAGTGATCATGAAAAATGAGAGTAATTTCTCTCATTTATATAGTATCAATGACCTTTAATTACCTTTAGGTCAAAAAAGGCTCCACTCCTAGCCAAATTACATTAAAAATCCAGTTTTAACATGTCGAAGTATCAACTCCCCTAAATCATCTCCAAGGGTGATTTCATGCCCTTCCTAGGGTGACGCTAGCTCCAAGGAACGCTACCCCATATGTGGAATGTTCTTATTCCAAAGGTCCTCGATGACGCCAAGCACACAACCTACAAATGAGAACCCTAGTTTTGAGACGCGATGGGTCACGATGACATCATGGACATCAATGGCATCTAGGCATTGTTGATCCCCAGGTATAGGGTCCATGAGTGCCTTGGCGAGGGAAACGGCCTCGCCTTCTTGGTGTAGGACTCTCACGTCTCTCACTCGCTTGGGATCACAACATCCATATGTGATCCCCATGGAGGTTCGAGATAATCATTCCCACATGTACATGTCCACCGAAAGTCTTGCAACAACCGCTATCAACCCGAGAGGTGAACTGTTACCATGTTTAAACAATTATGCTTATTTTAAACTCTCTTTAAAATCACTCCAATGACAATCACAATAATGAAATAAAGCAATATCACATCTTGATCAGCCACTTATATGAGATACACAGACAGATATTTCCTGAGAAAAACCATAAATGGAAAAACCTCTTCTTCTTTATATGATAAGTAATCTTACACCCTTACATTTTCACACATATGAGCACCAACTACACGAGGCTACCAATTCTGTTTTGAAGTTTACTTGTTGAGAGCACCGACCCTCCGGTTTCTCTAGCACCAACTAGAAGGAAGCACCAACTCCCCGGTTTCTCTAGCACCAAATAGAAGGAAGCACCAACTCCTAGTTTCTCTAGCACCAACTAGAAGGAAGCAACAACTCCCCAAGTGTTCCATCACACCGATGTAGAAGAACTAACTTCCAATCACACATGCACCAACTTGCATAACAAAGAACCACAGCTTCTCCTCATAACCACCCCTCGCCACCTCGGTTTATCCGGTCATAAACCAAATGGAAGCTACAACTCCCCTCAGGTTCAAGAACCCACTTGAACCCATGAGGACAACAATCCTCCCCAGCACCCCCCCACCACCTGCTTTCTTTATTAATAAAACCATTACAGCAATATCAAGTTCCCATGGCTTACCACCTCATCATTGTCTCCGCTACCATGTTCCATCGTCTTCTCAGACACTTCTCTATGATTTATGTCCTTCTCAATTTATGAACTGTATGCCATGTCCATTTAATGCAACATTCCTCTCATGGTATTTCTTCTACTACACTCTGCATCTTTCTTCACTTGTCAATCCCCCTCAACAACAAATATCCTCATCTCTTTTTTGTTCTTCATTCTTATAGTCTCCGTAATTCTTCTCAAGATGCAATATTTTCCTATACCGCATGCTCACGCCCCTCCACATCCTCCACATCGAAGAGATTTCTAAACTTCACTCTTCCACATATATCCCATCTCCTGTGTGCCACACTGTCTCTCTATTCCGCATCTCCTCGCCATTGTCAGCAAGTTCGCCTGATCACGGTAACTCTTCGCCTCGGGCGGTTTTCACGATCCATTATCACCGGTTTTATTCGAGATTCCTCGCCTTCCTGAAACTCAGACTCTTCGTTTCTTTTTTCTATAGATGGCTATCATCTCTCCGCAGAACTATCAAGAGCTCTCATACACATCTATGAAGTGCAACAAAGTAGCCTTATTATTGGGCAAATTCATCCGCGACTTGGATTGACTTCATAGAATCTTGCATTCGAGCTTCACATTTTGGTATCTTCATCATTTTGGGATCCTTCGTATCAACATTGCTACACTCCATGTCCTTCCAACTCTCAAACTTCTGAAGGGAGCTTTGTTCATCAAGATATCTCCTTCCTCCATCTTCCGCAGCTTTGACCAATGGTTGTGACTGCTCACACCAAAACGATTGCGACTTTTCGCATTTCGGAGATTCTCGATGATTCACTGACTCTTATTACAAGCCCAAAATAGAGTTTGGCTTATAACTCTCGCTCTCCAAATTTCTCAACCATGTGATCACTTATGAGGTGACCGAAAGTGCTTATCCATAAGGCCAGGATTTCAAGATTTCGGCACTTCGTCGTTCCTGTGGAAAAGAGTTCTTGATGCTCCATGTCCCGGTAGCCAAAGATCTGAAATGGAGCTTGGTTTCACTAGCTATGATCATTTTGGTATTTTGCATTTCAACCTTTCCTGATTTCGCATGTCAATAATTTCGCTATGGTGACACCACGCCCATGTCACAATTTACCTTTCGAGATTTCATGATTTCAAGATTCAAGTTCCCGAGAGGTTAGGGGGAACCTCGTCTTTGACTTTGGTAATCGCTGAGATGATGACTGTCAGTCAAGCAGGTCCTATGGACCCAACGGTCCAGATTCATGTGGAATTTATTCGCTGTGCCTTCCTTGTGCCTCGATTCGTGATTTAGTCATTTTCGGTGATTTCATCGCCGGAGTCTTATGATGAAGAGCCTCATCACGACTCTTCTAACTCGGCTATCCTAAGTTTCCAAAATGAGCGCCTGATCAATAGTCCACACTCTAGATGATTCTACAGTCCGTGACTTTTCACATCTCTCGGCAGTCTAGTTGTGAGTCTTCTTGATACCTCCAAGTCCTGGTATCTGAAACACTGAAATGGAGTCTGAATTCAACTCTATTCGCTGCCGCATTTCGCTGCTTTGAGACTCCTATTGTGAAGGTCCTTGACATCTCCAAATCCCAAAACAGGCACATCAAAAAAAGACTCCATTTCAGAGTCTTTGTTGATGTGCCTGTTTTGGGATTTCCGGCGTTTCACACTGTGACTTCGACTCCTGTATAGATTTCTTTGGACATATCTATCTTCCTATCCAAAATCTCGATATCCAATATTTCGAAATGGATTCTGATCACCACTTTGATCTTGCCCTTCGATCACAGCCTATTCTTCCTGCCTACCTCGCTTCAATGATCTTCCTTGCCTGCCTGTCTGTTGATCTTTCTTGTCTGCATGTTTGTCATCATTGTTTCTATTCTTGTTGTTGTTCTTTTCCACTGGGCCGACAAGCACACTCTCTCTGTAAACATGCCAACAATCTCCCTTTGGCATTGATGGCAACCCTCGAATGGTTGCACTAACTGCTTGGACTTCCAATCAGAAAGAACCGTCCTAACCATTACACTTTCTCCCCTCTTTGACATCAATGTCAAAGAAAACACGCCCTCGAAGAAAGCTGCGATGTTTAGGAGGTATCGATATTCAACCAATAAAAACTCCCCCCTAACAGGAAGAACTCTCTTATATGATAATGGATGACACCCAAATTTCTGGGTCATGACATATTCAAATGGTGTCTTGGATAGGGGTTTAGTAAATATGTTTGCAATTTGTTTTGTGGTTGGAATGTAATGGACCTCAACAAATTGCTTAGAGACCTTTCTCTCTCGTAAAATGGTATTTTATGGGAATAAGCTTGGTCTTAGAGTGGAATACAGGATTCTTGGACACTCTGATGGCACTAGTGTTATCACAATGAATTGGGATCGGTGGCAAATGTGATTTACCTCCGTCTACAAGGTTCAATCATCCATAATACCCGAAAGGCAAATGTTGTTGGGAAATATCAATACTCCACGACTAGCAAGCCAGTGCATAGACTTTTGCATGCATATTTTGACCTTTAAGAAATGACCTTTAACCTACCACCCAAAAACTTAAACCCCTCTTTCACCATACATACATGGAAAGGAACTACTAACCTTTTTACTAATGTTTGGGGTAGACTGTATAGCACTTGACTACTTGCTCAGAAGTGCTCTTTCCAAAGTTAACCCAATCAAGACAAAACACTCACGCATTTACGCTACTTTTTCTACTTGAGGGTTAGAAATTAAGCATAAATTACACAAACCACATATAACTCATGCATTGGGACGGAAAGGTATTCTTTGTTATTTCAAATGAATCAACTTTACAATTGTAGTTTCCAGACCGTACCCCACCTTCCTTGATCCTCATCCCGGCTCCTCCTCTTTTCTCCTCCAACCCTTTATCCTTTCCTTAGGCTTGAGGAAAGGCTGTGCTGGTTGGGAAAATTGATTCTGAAAATGGGCGATTTTCTTCATTATAATTTTTCCTTCCAAATAGTACCCTCTTTACCCCTTCTTTTATAGGCTAGAAGGAGCTAGGTTTGATGATCCCGGCCATGCATGGCCGCGAGTTTTAGTTAACTGATCCATAGCTTTATCCCGGCCGGCAACTTTCCCGCTTTTGTGCTTTGTTAGGTAAACGCCGGTCGAGAAGGCTCCGCCAAATGCTCAAACGCCAAGTAGTGGGTTAGGGCCCTTGTCACTTTCCCAAGAGGATTTTGAAGAGGTTGTTCAAAGATATGTTTTGGCAATGAAGGGATATGAGCTGGTTTGATGCCAGGTAAGCATGTAGGGTGTACGTGTGGTGCAATTTAGGGTTATAACAGATGCCCCCTAATGTGTGAGGTCAGAAGAGCATCTGATGGCCGAAATACATTACCAATTTGTACTAATGTGCTGAATGAGGGAGCCCAAGAATCAGGAATCATGAGGTGTCGTCTGAAAAATAACAAATGTCTCACCGAGGCGGGCATACCCATGCTCGGGATAAAATAGAACCATGGCTACCAATCAAATACACTGTAGATCCATGTCAAATAAATATAAAGAGTAGCCATGAATAATACACAGCGGAGCTACATCTCGAAATCAGAAAGATATACATATAGAGTATCCATCTCCCAAAAGTTGATTCGGCCTGATGGCTGTACTTCAGAGCTCGAGCAATAAATTCAAAATCTTCTAAACTCGGGTAGGAGTGTAATATGAGTGTACGACTGCACTACCCAGAGGTCTTCGACGGCTCATCGGTTATGGACTTGAAAATCTTGATGATCGGACTGAAGGCTTCAGTGATTTCGAACAAGGACTTGATTGGACATTCAGGATGGTCGGGTATGCGGACAAGAGACATTACAGAGGGGCCGACTCAGGCTTAGTGACAAACTTCCCTTGGACAATAGCACGACAAGTGATAAGACTCAGGCAGCATATCTGTTAATCATAAGTCTACGAAGCAGGAGGCAACACAAA
>SNQJ01S0215275.1:4522-15580 GCA_010110895.2 Picea sitchensis
ACACCAAGAGAACCATAATATGAATGTTGTCAGGGAAGTCCACTTTAAATCTTTTTCTCTCTGCTTTTCATTGAATATTTCTTTTCGAAAACGTAGTATCATCATGAAAATTTTAAATGGAAAGTAAAGAGATAAGTAATTTTGATCTATCAATTCAACCCTGACCCAAGGTGCCACGAGTAGGACTACACTCATCTTAATAAGGATTTTTCTATTTTTAGTCTCTTTTATTGTTAATAATAATGCTTGGTCAAAGTAACATCTTATAAATCACTATATTAGGAAAAGAACTTGCTCGCACATGATATTTTATATGATTTAGTTCTTTCTTTATTTTACAGTGAGATGCTAGTGGATCCACAAGCTCAAGTTTATCTTTGGCCAAAATCATTTCTTGAAAAGTTTTCTTTTGTTGTGTACTTCTAATTTTCTAATCCCATTAATAAAATTTGATTTGGTTTGTTGTGTGTTTTTGTTTTCTTTGATTATTTTAAATGAGTTTTATTCTTATCTTTCTTTTTGAATCAATATATTTATGATCAAAGAACTATTGTCGAAGGAAGAATTTATTTTAAGATTTGTGTTTTTCAAGCAAATTGAAATAGTTGAAAGAGGTCCTGGTATTAAGATATAGCTCAGACAATTGATTTTTAAGTCAATTGTCACTCTCATTTTGTCCTCAAATTCTCTTTGCTAGAGTATTACACCAGAGATATGGTTTAAATATTTGAGAATTACGATGATCTTTAAACCTTTTACGCCATCCATATTCTTAAGGAATTATTTTTATGTGATTCCCCATTCTCTAGATGATTTCTTAAATGAAATCTAAAATCTTTAAACCATGATAAAAATTCCAGTTTTGAAAGAAAATAAATAACATAATCAACTATTCACCTATATTGCAATTAACCTCCAGTATCACCCCGCTCTCTTTGTCATCAATAAATCTATAATTGTATTATTATTTAAAAGTGGCATAAGAGGGTTGAAAGCACTTATGTGTGGGAAGTGTGTGTAAGCCCGTCGGGGTACTGAACAGGCTCGCTGGCAGTGGGTAAATGCACACATGATACCAAGATAACTTCGTTGGGGTACTGAACAGGCCTGCTGGCAATGAAGCAATGTCTGGTTGAGAGGTAGCAGGTATATTTTTTTTAAATTAGCTTTTATGGAAGTATACATCATGTGGATACAACTATTGGATGGTATTAAAGAATTTGAGTAGGTTAAATGACATCTTTGTCGAGGCTATGGATGTCTATTGGAAACATTGGCTCTGTCAATGGTATTGAAGTTCTTTTATAAACATCGTGACTCTTTGATTAAGACATTATTTCAGGTTACAATCCCCTGCAAAGAAAATTCTATTGTCTAGTTATAACATTGAGCTTATTCGAATACTATACTGTCTCAGATTAAATTTATTTCACGGAGCTTAAATCCTTTTTCAAGTCTTATTATTTTCTTCCTAAGGTGAAATATTACCAGATCAGAGATAACTACTTCACCCAGTAAGTCACCATTTGTTGGGCCACAACAACTCCCCCTATATTTTTACAAAATTTAAAAGGCCGCTATAGCTTCTTTTTATTTTTTTGTCATTTACATATCATTAAAACTAGAATGTATGGTTCAGTTTTGACTATCCACATCTTCATGTTTCATTAACTTTTTTTTGCAAGATTTTTTAAATTTATAAAAGAAAAGCAATAAATATTTATCTGCTTCCTACAAACAATCATTTTTCACATCGATTTTCATAAGTTTTGATTAAAAATTGCATCTTGTAAATCATGTAAATAAACGAGACTTGTATATCTTCTGTTTAAATACAACCACTATAGTTACATTTGAACATATGTACATATATATATTGTGTTTAGTAATTAGTTGGTTATTTTTCTCTTTTATTCGTTTCTTTTAGGATTCTTAGATTGGCTAACGGAGCCATTAAACCCGTCAGAACGAGTTACACCAAATGGCTTGGGTTATTTAGACAACCCCAGACCAGACTTGCTCTTCCAGTTGATGGAAGGTCAATTTTGTCCATCAACAAATGGCGCTAGAAGGAGTGACAAACTGAGAAACTGGCCTTATACAAGTTTTTTTTTTTTTTTTTGAATTTAATTAATTTCTCATGTCTCCCCAAATCACTGTGTTGGAACATGCTTTCCACTTCTCATTACCTTATATTCCCAACAAGACAATCTCTCTCTTGTCCAAACTCACCTTTGATGGTGGGGGGAATGTATCTGCAAAATATCATATTAACGAGTTTTGGTGTAAATGCATCAAGCATGATATTTATGATTTAAAGGTTTTGTGCAGATTGTTTTCTTTTACTTTCAGGGGTCGAATTAAACATTGGTTTGAGTCTTTTCCAGCGTATCACATTTTTTATTGATTTCAATTTGTACATGAATTTTTAGATTCTTTTGAAATCTATGATTACAATCAATTATGTGAAGAATTTTAGACTTTGCTAATCAATGGTGATTCATCTTCAAAATGATTTTCAACAAGAATCCATCATGTTCTTTGTAAATTTAATCTTGATGACATGTCATTTGTATTAAATATCCTCTATGATGCTTGCATCTAGTCATATTCGATCACAAATGATGAAGTAATTACAAATGCTATCACTCAATTGCAAGAAGAATGGTGTTCACAGAATGAGAGGGATCCATCCAAAAATGTTGAACAAGCAAGGGAGGTAGAATCTATTGAAAATGTTCTTATTGACAATCAAATTGGTTTTTCCTATGAATCATTGTATTTTAAGTCCTCGACCATCGTGGAAGAAGATTCGATGTTGGTTCAAGGTGAATGTCCTCGTTCTCCTAGAACTCTTGCTCTAATTAGTATTTAAATTCAGTTATTGAAGAAGACTTAGGTGATGAAAATGATCATAAACATTCTAACATTCCAATGAAACTGATTAGAGATGTAGATCTGCAATTGGAAGAAGTAACCTTAAACCCTCATCTACAAATCGTGCCTTATCAACAAGAAAGATCAGATGTTTTCCATGAAAGTTTTGAATTATCTATCGTACAAGAGGCAAATTTAGATGATCATATTATGTTGAAGAATTTATCATCAAAACAGAGTGAAAGTTTTAAGGAAAATGAAGAGGGATGTTTTCAGAATACCATTGTTAAATATCATAGCTCAAGATATTCTTTTCATGTGCTTATTTCTGATTCATTTTACTTTTTATATCCCAATCTCTTCTTAGATTCTGGTGGATTTGATACTTTACCCACTATATCTTACTCTTTGCCACCACAATCCAATATTTTCAATATGCCAAAATTTGGTGAAACTAATTTCAAACATAACACTTATCAAGTCGGATTTGATGCTCTTTCACTTTCATCACTTGAATGGAAAAATGACATGTTGCAAGATGATTTTACACGATTTATTTTTGAAATATAAAATTCACTCATCCTTATGGAGATCGAATATTCTACATTGCATATTCTTTCTTTGATTAGTTCGAATTTTAATGTTTATGCTTCACATTTTGAAACGACCAATCTCATCAAAGGAAACATTCAAGACAATAATCTAACTGATGTCATGAATCCTCTTATGATGTGTTCCCCATTGATATATCCATTTCTTCAAAATCATAGTTTGCATCCTAATTTTTACGACAGGATCTTAGAATGGCTTGAAGATTCGTATCTAAAAAATATTCATAATAAAGATAAAGTTGTGCTTGCTTTGTTTCAACCTAAATATCTAGGAAGAGAGCATCACATGATTCAGTTAGATCTTTTGTGTGAAGAAATTGATGAACACTTGGAGAACTGTCAAGAGGATGGGGCACTTTGGCCTTGGTTGATGGTTATGTCAGGTCCCCATAATATTGACAAGTTTTCCAAACTTACTTACACTCTTCCATGCCATTATGACCCATATCACAACCGGATTGCATAATGGTTGGAGGATTCATACATCAAGAAGTTTCAAAAGAATGGTAAGGTCGTGTTTGTTTTGTTTTTAAAAGAATATAAAGGAGGTAAGCATGGCATATTTCTTTTGTATCTGAAAATACTAGATTCTTTTATTCTAATTTTTGACTTTTTATTCCGTGCAGGAATGAATATGCTCTTGTGGCTGCATTGAAAATACGATTTTACTTAGCGTTTTGATCTATTTAGTAGTTAGAGTAGGTTTTCCTTTAGTTTTATTTATCAATATTTATTTGTATAATAATGCAGTTATGAACATAAGTGGGCACACCATGAGAACCATAATATGAATGTTGTCAGGGAAGTCCACTTTAAATCTTTTTCTCTCTGCTTTTCATTGAATATTTATTTTCGAAAACATAATATCATCATGAAAATTTTAAATGGAAAGTAAAGAGATAAGTAAATTTGAACTATTAATTCAACCTTGACCCAAGGTGCCACGAGTAGGACTGCGCTCATCTTAATAAGGATTTTTCTATTTTTAGTCTCTTTTATTTTTAATAATAATGCTTGGTCAAAGTAACATCTTATGAGTCACTATATTAAGAAAAGAACTTGCTCACACATGATATTTTATATGATTTAGTTCTTCCTTTATTTTACAGTGAGATGCTAGTGGATCCACAAGCTCAATTTTATCTTTGGCCAAAATCATTTCTTGAAAAGTTTTCTTTTGATGTGTACTTCTGATTTTCTAATCCCATTAATTAAATTTGATTTGGTTTGTTGTGTGTTTTTGTTTTCTTTGATTATTTTAAATGAGTTTTCTTCTTATCTTTCTTTTTGAATCAATATATTTCTTATCAAAGAACTATTGTCGAAGGAAGCATTTATTTTAAGACTTGTGTTTTTCAAGCAAATTGAAATAGTTCAAAGAGGTCCTAGTATTAATATATAGCTCAGACAATTGATTTTTAAGTCAATTGATACTCTCATTTTGTCCTCAAATTATCTTTGATAGAGTATTACACAAAAGATATGGTTTAAATCTTTGAGAATTACGATGATCTTTAAACTTTTTATGCCATCCATATTCTTAAGGAATCATTTTTAAGTTCTTCCCCATTCTCTAGATGATTTCTTAAATGAAATCTAAAATCTCTAAACCATGATAAAACTTCCAGCTTTAAAAGAAAATAAATAACATGATCAACTATTCACCTGTATTGTAATTAACCTCCAGTATTAACCCGCTCTCTTTGTCATCAAGAAATCTATAATTGTATTATTATTTAAAAGTGGCATAAGAGAGTTGAAAGCACTTATGTGTGGAAACCGTGTGTAAACATGTGGAGGTACTGAACAGGCTCCTTGGCAGCGGTTAAATGCACACATGATACCAAGACAACTTCGTCAGGGTACTGAACAAGCCTGCTGGCAATGAAGCAATGTCTGGTCAAGAGGTAGCAGGTATATGTTTTTAAATTATCTTTTATGGAAGTATACATCATGTGGATACAACTACTGGATGGGATTAAAGTGTTTGAGTGGGTTAAATGACATCCCTGTCGAGGCTATGGACGCCCGCTAGAAGCAGTGGCTCTGTCAATGGTATTGAAGTTCTTTTATAAACATCGTGACTCTTTGATTAAGACATTATTTTAGGTTATAATCCCCTGCAAAGAGAATTCTAGTGTCTCGTTATAACATTAAGCTTATCCCAATACTATATGGTCTCAGAGTGAATTTATTTCAGGGAGCTTAAATCCTTTTTCAAGTCTTATTATTTTCTTCCTAAAATGTAATATTACCAGATCGGAGATAAATGCTTCACCCAGTAAGTAGCCATTTGTTGGGCCCCAACAACTCCCTCTATATTTTTTCAAAATTTAAAGGGCCCCTATTAGAATCTTGATAATTAAAATGAGCTATAGAATCAACCTTTTCAAATAGTTCTATGCCTTGGCTTGCTTTGAGACAAACTTAATACATTCACTATAGTATGAAACATTCATTACAAGAGTATATGTCAAAAGTTAGAAACGAGCATAAAAATCTCAATTTAAACAATAACATTAATTTTTATCAAATGTTTACTTTCGTTTAAATTATGATTATGCATTCATTCTTTTGCTCATTAGCAAGTTTGACTATTTTGAATAATGTGTTCAATACTTTATCAAATAATATTTTGGTTGGTTTCTCATTTTCATGAAATCATTTGGTGATATTAATTAATTAAATTCTTTTTTCATTTTGCATCTCATTTCAAAATAATAATAATCAAATAATTATCTATCATTTGTTTGATTTTGTAAAAAACCAAAATTAATGTTTTTTCTCCATTAACTTGAAGCTTCTAGATAATATTTGAAAACAAATTATAAACAATGTTTGTTTGTAAGTTATAGTTAGCTTAAATTGATTTTTTTATTTTTCTAGATTTTGTTTTATTCACAATTTTTAGGTTATTAATTTAGGTTTCTTTTTGTTTCACAGGTTTCTATTATCAAATATTTGATATGGATCTGATTATGGATTGATTTTATTATCGAAATACGTTCAAGATGATTGATCCAAAAGTAATTTTGGATTTCTACAAATAATTTTATGAGCAACAACAGATAAAATTTGGAAAGGCGTCAAGATCAGACAAATGATTTTACAGAACTTATTTCATCCAAACTGTGAGGAATTTGAACAAACGGTTGAAAACCCAGAACCAAAATGGACCCATTTACCATCTGCAGAAAGCTTCGCCCAAAAAAATGCACGATTTGAGAGATATTTGGGTCTTGTTTAGAGGAAAATTTCAGGTCGTGGAAATTAATAGTGACGCCCAGACTGTTCATTCTTTTTATAAATATATGAGAAAGATCAGAGCAAAGGGGATCCAAGAATTGGAGAGGAGGATTTTAATCCTTTCTCTTTTGTATATTATTTCTTTTGTAAACTTCTTATTTATTTTCAAATGGAGTAATGGATGGCTGAAATCTTTGGGAGAATGGACAAGTATTTTCAAAGAAGAATATGCAATTCCAGATTGCTTAATGGCTTTTGTCCTGTGAGTAAAATGGTTTTGTTTTCATTATAATATCTTCATATTCTTTGAATAATTGATTATGTATTGATTTAAATAGCTTTAGTCTTTTTTATCAATACATTGTTAATTATTATCATTTATATATTAATTTTTCCAACCTTTAAAGTTTATTATCCAAAAAAGTTCTTCCAGGACTATAGAATGGACAAGTGATTCCAAAAACTTAATAGAATGACATATATGCATTTTGGCTTTAACCTTTTGTTTATAATGTTTTTATTTATGTTTTTCTTAATCTTGTTACATGTGCAGGTCTAATATCTTTAGATTAAATGATTTGTGATGTGTAGGAGGTTTATATTATAAATACCATCTATCATTTGCTTCATCAAAATACAAATGATGTAATTCTATCTTCGATTTAAATAATGAGATTTATCTTTGAGTTTTAAATTCAATGATAATAATGCATAGATTAATTCTAGATTTATCTTGTTGTAATCATGTATAATTATGAGATCACAGGTTTATGTTTGTGTTTCATTTTCTGTCATTAAAACCTAAGCTACCAATACATGTTATGAATTTATTTAGAACAGTCGTAAGGTTCATTGCAGATTTCTCTCTTGGACATGGCAGTTGGATGTTCACCACTCATGCAGGTGCTTGGATACACCTCACTAATTCACTGACAGGATAACTTCTTTTTATTTTTCTTTCATTTACGTATCATTAAAACAAGAATGTATGGTTCAACTTTGACTATCTAGATGTTCATGTTTCATTAACTTTTTTTTGCAAGATTTTTTAAATTTATAAAAGAAAAACAATAAATATTTTTATGTGCTTTCTTTATCTGCTTCCTACAAGTAATCAATTTTCACATCGATTTTTATAAGTTTTGATTAAAAATTGCATCTTGTAAATCATGTAAATAGACGAGACTTGTATATCTTCTGTTTAAATACAACTACTATAGGTACATTTGAACATATGTACATATATATAGTGTGTTTAGTAATTAGTTGGTTATTTTTCTCTTTTATTAATTTCTTTTAGGATTCTTAGATTAACTAATGGAGCCATTAAACCCGTCAGAATGAGTTACACCAAACGGCTTGGGTTATTTAGACAACCCCGGACCGAACTTGCTCTTCCAATTAACGGATGGTCAATTTCGTCCGTCAACAGGATATAAGGCTTTGGATAATTTCCACACATCTAGATACATATAGCTTAGTGGAAATACTTGTTCAATGCTACCATGCATCAACACTCCCCTGCTCTTAACATCATACCACACTCGTGAAAAACTACAGGTCAACTCATGCTCTGATACCACTTGTTGGAATGTGAAACCATTGAGAATATGTTAAGGAAACACCCATAGGGTAACATATATATATTGTTATTTCTTAGAGGTAAATATTACAATATTCCCATAGTGGGCTTATAAAACATTCCATACACCTCTTAGAGAAATTTTTTTGATATGGCTGATAGGGATCTACATATTTTTATTCGACAAATTGGTAAGTGCGGACAGAAAATAATATCCCTAACTTCAACAAGAATCTAGAACAAAACATGGAAAAATACAAGTTTCTCCTTAGATTTCATTGTCATATAAACTAGTTCAGAGAGCTATAAATGACATACCTTTTAGATGACGTTTGATCCTTGCTAGTTTCTTCCTTTCTCCATCTATGGATTTCTGGGATGGTGAAACTGTTAAGAAGCACAAACCAAGAAAGAGAGAAAACAACGATATATATATTCCAATGACGTCTATGTATAAGATCAAGGAGTTATACAATAAAATTAAAGACAACTTTATATGAAAGAAATGTATTACGGCATTATATTAAATGAAAGTGGAGAATACAAACCATGTGTTGATGTTGCAAGGTCTCTTGCAATGGCCATTTTCTTCAACACACACACCTTTGATCCAATGCCTTTGATGAATAACATCCATAACTTGACTTGGAGAGCTAAAGCAAAGCTATTTCAAGTATAATCTACAACATAATTCTTCATGCATAAGAAAGCCTAGCCTTTCCCATGAGAGATCCCTTTTAATATAGGGTGAAAGAGGGATATATGAGAAGATTAAGATGATCCCACTAAATCAGAGAAGAGAGTAAGATCCAAATAGATCGAGGGCCACCTCATCTTATATAATATTCCCTTCTAGAACCTTCATGAATTTCATTTTTTCTCTTGTTTGAGGATCATCGCACCCCATGCACAGGGAGCCTGCGGCGATGTCGTAGTCCCATTTTGGTGCAACTTGCGACGATCAAGCATCGTCTCACCCCAAACATTGATCAGGGTGCGATGATATCCATTGACATAGTTTTTAAGGAAGAAAATATAATCCACTTTTCACATGGAGAAATTCTCTTTTAGTATCTTCAATGAACATGAAAGTGAGTTATGCACATATAGTCAGTTTATCACACGAGTGACCAAAATAATGTGTAACACACACACACACACATATATATATATATATATGATCTTAAACATAACAACCACTATTAGCATATTTAGAAACTTAGAAGTTAGATAAGATGAACTTGCTCTTATGCCTCATTATGTTAAAGTGTGTTTCTTAGTTTGTTTCTTTAGTATACATTAGTCTACATCTATAATAAGACAGTTACTATGTGTTCCCAACATAGAGTGATCTCACAACTCATATTCTCATTGATCTTAATTGCTACATTGATCCATGGATTAACACCGGATTGGTACATGATCTCTATTTAAATATCATGTAGGTTCATTTGTTGATGATCAATTATGAGAAACTCTCTGTAATATATTTTCTTTTACATTAATAAATTCTATCGACTGTCCACATTGGTTGGGGCTGTGAATGTTTCCCAAAAGGGGTATCACCACATAAAAACATCGGTGTGTTGATCTTTTATATATTTTGTTAAGCCCTAATATTGGCTAATTACCCCTTAATTAGGGCATATTATATTATTAATGTTATTTTATTTATGTCGGCTTTAGGCCATTAGTTGTAATTATACCTCCTAGTCTCCTATATATACCAAGGTGACATTTTAATTTTGAATCATCTTGTACTTGAACATTTAAGTGGGGTAAAAGGAGGTTTCCCCCTCGAAGAGGCTTATTATCTGAACTTAACTCTTTTTCAAGGCATTGAGTACTTTTTCTAAGGCTTTTCTATGCTATATTGATATTTGGTTCTTAACAAATGGTATCAGAGATCAAGGTCATGGGGTTTCGCTGCTACATCTGAGACACCTTGGCATTTTCGTTATAAATTGTTTTCTACAATGTTTTAGAAGGAATGGATTGGAGTGTGTTTATTAGATGGATCAAGGTACGTTGGATTTAAATTTCATCTCCTGAGGCATTATACTTTCGGAGATACAGCTTGTACAAGATAGGGTTCTGGAATCATACTGAACTGAGTCATTGCAGAATTTTCACTATAAAAATGTTTCTATAATGTTTCAGACCCTAAACTCTGGAGGCTATTCACAAAAATTAGTAAGGTATATATGGTAAAAATTTCAGCTTCTGGGTCATCTTAAATTTGTAGATACACCCTGTGTAAGATAGGGTATCTGACTAGTCCTATTCACTAGTCTCAATAAGGTGTTCCAAGTAAAATATTCATAACTTATTCCTAGAGTATCCAAATTGAGTGGGATTAGTTTCATTGGATCGTGGATAGTCTGTAGTATTTCTGGTATGAGTTTCAAAATTTATATCAATTATTTTTTGTGGAGCACACTATACAAGTGAGATCTCCTGGAAAGGATAAAAATAGAAAAGTTGTGGGGAAGTTACCATAAATTCCACTTGGCACATCCAATTTTGATCAGACCTATGACATTGCAGAGGAGAAATATCAGAGAACTACATAAAATAAAGTTTCATACCCAGAAGGGTCGAAACTTGGGACATACAATAGAAGAAATATTGTCTAGCAGAACCACCTCAAAATCAAGGTTCAAAAGTGATACTTGGCCAACATGCCACCCAAAAAGGGAACTTCTACACCAAATAAGCCTCCAGACAATCCTACTTGGACTC
>SNQJ01S0215277.1:2278-15580 GCA_010110895.2 Picea sitchensis
CAATAATGAGTCATCTATACATTTTTCCAACAATGCATCATATACCAATGAAACCACATCGATCCATCTTCATCATGTATCAATGACAACTCATTGATCCATCTTCATCATATCAATGAAAACTCATTGATCCATCTTCATATATTCATTCTCATCAAGGAAAATACATATTACATTATATCAATCATCAATCAATCAATCACTTGACATCAATCAATCAAACCATTGGTATCAATGACAACATGATCCAACAAAACATACACTGAGAGATGATGTGAAGAGAGAGTATCACTCAGTACTAATGACACAAGGATGTACGACTCAAAAATTCAAAAAAACAACATATGGTTGACTCGGGATTAAACTTCCCTTGAACATATAGCACAACACAATGGTGACTTGGAAACAAGACACAAGAGTTGGAAGAATATAGTGCAACAACATAGGAGGCATTGAAGCCCTCTCCATGATGACCAAAAGAGTAACTAGTCGAAGGAGTATCTATGACTCGTATTATTGGGATGACTCCTAGGAAAGATAAAACCCAACTGTATGATGAGGACTTAAATAGGTTCCATTTTCAAGGGCGACTTGACTGACACTTCCATTTCAAGAATATACCAATGGTAAAAAAAAACCCACTTTTTTTGTGTGTGTGTGTTTTGCCTCCTCCATGGTTTAACGAGTGTGAAAGAGGAATAAAATTATGCTTAGTATGTATCTTTTTTGTTTCCTTTTATGATTCCAAAAAAGAGATAAAAAATATACTCATCTAGAGAGAACGAGTGGCTTAAAATCATGTTCCTATGTTCCAAGCGCATGGAACTAACCTAAGAAATATGTATTCAACTGGTAATGGCAAGTGAGATCCACTCTTAGTAGTTGTTCTCTCAATGGGTAGGTGGATGAAAAACGGAGACCACATAATGCAAGAGGTGGATGATCAAAGGCTATTGCAATAATGGTAAGCGGGATCTGGGCAAACAACTATGCATCAGTGAGATGTATGAAGTAGGAAGAAAATGCATAGGCAACCATTAAGCAACATTAAAAAAAATTCAGGAACCCCCTCGGGATTGGCCATAATATAAACGAAGAGAGGAAAATGAGGCCCAATCATCAATTCATGGTGGGACTAAAGGAGGGCTCTCGGGCCTACAAGGAAAATGCAACATGGGCATAGAATGGTAATCTAGGTGCTAACTATGACACCCATGAATGGTAGGAACTACCGAATAGGTTATGATGTGCAAATAGAATGACTAATGTCGCAACCTGATGGGATTGAACCTAAGGCATAATGATGGGAAAATGGGTGGTTAATAATACAAATCGTGGATGTAGGGAAAAATATATCCGATCTGTTGGTTTTAAGAACACATACCTTAAATTCAGGGGAAGTCTCCATTTCCGTAAAAAAATCCTCGTAATCATGTCAACACATGTAAACTATATTCTAGGGGTCAAAATGCATAATGAAATCTCAAAAAGGAAAAAAAAATTGGATTTTTTTTATATGTTAGATGAAAAAAAAAAATCACTCGCACCACACACCTATGTACAAGGAACTACGCATCCTAATGGAATATGAAAAATAGATCCCATGCCTAGGCTCAAGCCAAGGATCCTTTTCATAATCGATGAATCCTTGAGCTAGTGTTGGCATCATATGGCACACCATGTTGGGGCCATGCCACGTAGGAATGAATTTCTACGGTTGAAGATACTCATCATGAGTGGTCTCGTGAGCTAGGAAATCTCCTTGATAGGCTTCATCAACACATGAAGGAGGTACAAAACGTAAATCTTCGATGGAAGGGGAAAAAAAAAATTCAATGGCAAGTTTGAAAAAACAATCCGAGGCGGAAAAGGGTCAAGACTAGGAGGTCTATTGGATGCTTTGGAAAATTCCCCCAATCCTAGATTGAACTCATCATGCTAAATCTTATTGGTTTTGAATCAGGAAAATACGATTGATGCATCACCTCATCCTTTGTATTTTCTATGGAATCCATGACTTCCAGGATGGCCTCTTCTGAAGGAAACTCAATATCTAGGAAATCATGTGAACATGGAGAGTTAAAAAACCATTCAGGTGGAGTAGGTTGATCAAACTCCATATCAGGATGGAGGTGTTGACTAGTATTAGTTGATTTTGATGGGATTTTTGGATCAATAATCTCAACCAATAAGAGTGGCATGGAAGCTCCATAAGACTCAACGTCCTTGGGATGAGGTACCACCCAAGGATTGGAAGACCCGAGGAATCCACTGGTAAATGAAGAAATCATATTGACTGGAGAAATGTTCATAGAAGGAGGTGGTGGGGGAAGGGGATATATTCTCATGAGTGAAGGATATTTTAACATCCCCTCACCCACACTCATATAAGACTGTTGGGTATCACCAAAAAAGGGTACATTTGACCCTACATTGGATCCAAGATCTGGGGTGCAGAACACAAGTTGATCGATCGTCACTATTTTCCCTTGATGAGGTAAGCATAAGACCTGAAAGACCGATGAGACAATTGCAGTCATCTCATAGAACCAAGTGTGCCCAAGTAACAAATTGTACTCAAGAGGTGAGTCAATGACCTCCATAGCAACAGAGACAGTCTTACCACCTAAATCAATGGGTAACGCATTGATTATTCCATGAGGTTGAAACATCTATCCATGGAACACTTTCAATAATGTTGTATATGTGTCAAGCTTAGGAGAGCCAATGGCCTTCCAACAAGAAATAGACATGATGCAAGTCAAGGTCCCTTCATCAACCACAGTTTGGAAGATGTTTTTCTCCATAATTCAGACATTAATCTAGAAGGAATCTTGATGGGAGAGCCTATGATTAACCTAATTAGAATCAAAGGTCATGAAACTCAACTCTGAGGGATCAACCCCACCTATAAAAGACAAGAAAGTTTTTCTCTACATTGGGCAAATCTTAAGGACTTTGAGGGCAGACATGGCACAAGATGTTTGGGCCAAGTCTACAACAATATTTTAGTTGTGTTCGGTCCATGTGTTTTTATTATATGACATTATTTGAAGAACGCCTATCATGGGGTGAAGTGGTGCATCAAAATATGGCTTCTCAATTTGAAGAGGGCCACCGGGATGGGAATAAGATGTTGGCTCATGTGTAGTAGAAATAGGCTTCGATTTTTCATAGTTCTTGGTTCATGTTTTCAAATTGACCATGTGGTCACACATGAAAATAAAATCATTTAAGGAATACCCCTCATGGTGAGGGGTACCTTCCATGCCCCCTTGCAGGGGGGCAGGATTTGTGGAAACCATATGTTGAGGTTGAGGGGGAAAAGGATGAGTTAATATATAAGGCTTCTGGGGGGGCTTCTATTGTGACAAAACACTATGGACCTCATCATTTCAAGGACATTGATGAGTAGGGTGGTCCTCCCCATAAATCATGGATGGAAACTGACTCTTCGTTTTCTCTTTTGTGCCCCCCTCTTGAGTGTTTTGTGTGGGCACAGTCCCTTTCTCAATGTTGGAATTTTTCTTCTTGTTCCTCTTCTTCTTTCCTCTAGGTTGTTGAGGATTCTTCGATTGTGTGGACTGCAACAAATTCACCTCGAAGGTCTGAGTAGGGACCGTGGAATTTTGATCACTAGAACCAGAAGCTAATGGGTGTGATGAAATAGACATGTTGCCCATATGGTCAGCTAACTAGTGCATAGAGGCATGGGAAACAGAACCAACCACACCATCAGAATTGGTTCCTGGGCTTGGATTATTCGTATCTATCGATGGCCTAGGAGCATGGGGGATAATGTCATATAGGGTACCTAATTGAGAGTAAATCAAGTCTAAGTGTTGGGCATGCATAATGGCTTGCTCCTTGGTAGTCACCCCGGCCATAAATAAATCCTTGTAAATGGTTGGAAGGAAGGATTTGTTGAACCACTCCATCAAGAGCTTATCCAGGATTTGGTCCTTATTCATTCTACGCCTCTGTCACCACTCATAAATATGATCAAAAATGTGAGTGGGAGTATTCTGACATAGTGAATTCAAGAGCTATATTCCTATTTCATACCTAATGGGTAACCGGTAATGCGTAAGGAACTCCATTGCCAAGTCATTAAAGATTTTAAAGGAACCAACTTAGAATTCAATGTACCATTTAGTGTTAGCTCTGATCAGGGATTGCTACAAAAGACGCAGCCTCACACTATCATCCATTAAGGAATTAGATGAGCACCATAAGTGATACGTCATGATGTGTGTGGAGGGGTCTTCTCTTGGCTTTCCATCGAACTTTGGTATATATGAAGGTAGTTTTCCAGGCATAGTTGGCCATGAAGGGTTGTGAGAAATAGGGTCATTTTTCAACCTTAATAGATCAGGTAAGTCTAAAATTGTGAGGAAGGGAAATGGTATGTGAGAAAATGAATATTGGGAGGGAGATGAAGTCTTTGTTGTTCCAGATGAACCTTGTGGTCCCCATACATTCATACTACCAGAAGGTTGTTGAGGTTTTCTTGAAGAGTGAGTGACCCTAGGGACAGTGGCACTTCCAGGAGCATGACTAATCCATAGAAAATACGTTCCCTTGAGGGGATTTCCCCCATCAATAAATGTAGACCCTCCATGAAAAATTATGCAAAAATTGGGCCCAGGAAAGAATTCCCTGGCACCTGAGGTATTGATAAAGGGAAAGCTTCCCTAATTTGAAAATTTTCCGTTGAGGGGTGTGCCCCTTGTGAAAGGTGTGTTAAACCATGGGAAATTTAAAACCTCCTGACATACTACTGCCCCCGGCCTGACTAGAGACATCCCAAAAACCACTAGGAAAGTTCCACCCAAAAGGTACACCCGCACTTGATGATGTCAAGCCCTCATAGGAATGGTGGAAGTAGAAAGAACTCCACCTCCTATGCTGAAACCAAGGCTCGAATCCCCCTGGAAAAGTATCAAGAAGTGGGCATAAAAATAAAATGGGTGGGTGTAGGAACGTTGGGTATACTAACGGATGGGCATGAAGACACGGCTGGGGTCCCCTAGATCGAGGGAAATCTAGAAAAAGGCATGGACGGTGTAGGTCCAATGGTTTTTTTTTGCTAAGGGGTGGTAATGTGGACATCATGAGGATACCCTCAGTCCCACTTGTAGGTGGTCTTGAAGGATCAAATACATTGGACAAAACACTCGGTCCTAACATGGTGGGAGGATTTCTAAACAAAGAAAAGGGCTCACTAAAAATATCCCTAACCTGGACAAGTAGAGGTGCTTCAAGATTAGTTAAAGGAGGGTTAAATTTTGGTGGAGGACTTTCTACGACCAATTCCACTTCAACCAAACTGATCTCCTCAAATAAAATATAAGACCCTTTGAATTCTTGGTCACTCATTCTGTGTCTCTTAGGAGGTGGTTGTTCCTCTGTGATTAGTGCTAGTCCTTGTAGTCGACGGGACCGACATGGTAATTTAGCCATAGTGAAAATGATAGGTGTAAATCAAACACAATTAAACATAAGGTCGATCTCAAATCAAAATCAAAGAGCACACCCCTATCAAATCTAGGATAAAAAAAATCAAACCAATGGTTCAAGGGGCCTTTTGAAAACCTACCCTCTAGGGCAGATGAAGTCCCCACAAGATTGGCTAGTGAAGGTATGAGAAGCATTTATGATGATCTACATGAAACAGCCCTAACTGGTGAAATAACACTTTATTAAGGTGGGAAGCCTCTGGGAGAACTGTGACTATGAATGAACGTATTCCTCAGGTACTACAGGCACATCCCACCTATAGTCACCTTTGTTGGCTACATAGGAAAGTTCACTAAGGATACCACCTTACAATCAATGACCGATCAAACAGTAACAGGTCCAACTACACATAAGGGAAGGATAACTAAGCCCAAATCTCTAAAGGTGTTACCTTACACAAAAGTGTGGCACCAATGAAACCACTATATATGTAGCAATCGAAGCGACACCACAAACACCAAAACAAGAAGAGAGAGGTAATATCCCTACTTCCCCTAATGTTACCTCACGCTTAACTCCTGTGTTAGAGGAGGCTCCTGACACACTGGTTGCAAGAATGGATTTATCACTCTTTAATGATTCCTAAGTTTCATTTTCGTGGCCTTAGAGAGTTTACTCTCCAATCCTATTCCAAGGCCCTAATCCTATCTAGTGTTGGTTCATTAAAAAATAAAAATGTCTAATTGATTTTAGATTACACAATTTATTTTTATGTCTATTATTTATGTCAACGAGAGATGAATGAGACCTTAATGGTGTTTTTGACTCTTGACCCAACCAAGCAATACAAGTATTCCAATGCAATCGTTCAATTCAATGAATTCTAGCTACAGGAGTGAAGAGAGTTTTTCTTTGTAAATTTGAAAATGCATCTTCACGCCCCAAGCAAACATGCAAATAGTTCAAACCCAAAACTCTTTTCAGAACTCAAACCAAACAATTCATCAATGTAAACTCTTGTTCTAATGCTTCAAAATCTCACAATCATGCAAAAAAAAAAAAAAATTACAAATTTTCCAAATGTCATGCAAAAAGATTCTTGATCCATGCAAGAACACAAAAACAGAAATGGAAAACCAGCAAATTAGCAAGCAAAGGGTTGTAAGAAATTGGTAGTGACACTAAAAATCCCACTCCAATGTCACTACAAATATCTCAGCCAGAACTCACTTAAAAGGATAGATCTAGCAATAGATAACAATCACAAAAGGAAAATCCAAAAGTAATCACATCAGACACTACCAGATATGTCTAGATCTGTTGGGTTCACTTCCCAACTTAATAGAATCACTAGATAGAAAACAATCCTAACCAATCAATCCAAAATAAACCACACAATCACACTCCAAACAATGAATGAAAGTAAATTATGTGACAATAAAACTCAGATAGGGACAAGATATTTGAAAAATGGATCAACAAAGACCTATGCACCCAGACTAACCATATCTAATCTTAGAAGTCTATAAACCTGCAAATTTACCCAATTTGCAGGGATCGTCATAGGACACAAGTGTTACAACCAGCGATGATCGTCTCGTGTCTCTTATACTACAACTTTCGATGATTGTAGATATTTTTTTTTTTTTGGAAAGGTGGATCTACTTCAGATCAATCAAATTTGTCTCATATCTATCAAACATGAGAGATTTAACATCTAGAGGAGTACAAGGAAGACAAATTAGATCACAAATAGAAAACAAAGGGTATTCAAGCAAGGGATTATGAAATAGAGAAGAATCAAAATATCCTTCCCCAGTGGAGTCACCAATTTTTTTATTGGAGAAATATCATCAATATGGTAATTGGATCTCCGTAGGATCTGCCTATTGATCCTAGACATACATTGGGGATAAACTTCTATCGGTTTCCTAGACTCAAGCAAATGGATTCACAATTAACCTGAGTGGTAGAGATAGCATACCTTTCACTATAGCTTGTCCTTCGTATGTCCTGACTGATGGAGATATGAAGTCCCAACTCCAACCTATGCAACCTTCTTCATGTACACAAAAGACAAACAATGTCTTTCTACCTCTCTACTTGGCATTATAATCCTATATCTAACTTGAATCTCACCTGCTCTATAATGAAATAAACCATATATATCTTATGCAATTCAATTTCACAATAAAGATAGAGGAAACCAATGATCTATTGATTAATATGAAGAAATTACATCAAATCCATACCTTGGTGATGATGCATCCTCCTTGGCTCCCTGCTTTTTGCTTCTCCTCGGCTTCTTGATCAAACTAGGAAATTTTTTGTTGGTTGTTCTAAATAGGAAAATCACCTCTGCAATTGGAAAATATAACTCTACAAATTATTCTTCCTCGTCTTGCTCAAGACTTTCCTTTCTTATATAGATCCTTGGAAGAGGCTTGGGAAAGCTTCTAGATCTTCTAGAACCTAGTAGAAACTAGAATGATGTGAGTTCCTAGGCTCATGGCATGAAGATACAACTCACCCATCGCTTAAAGATTCATAACTCATTAAATGTAGAAGGTTGCATAGATCGTCATTTGTTGCACTAAATATGACATGTGATTATGATCGCGTGTGGTCTCTTATGAGTCCCTCAAGAAGGTCCTAAATGTCAAGAAATAAATGTGCTTTGGCTTTCATCTTCTGTTGGATTTCCTTATGGCCTATAGGGTGGAAATTAAGGCTATAACACTTACACTTAACCAAAGGTTTCAATGCAGGTCAGAAAATAGAGGTCATAAACCCAAGAGTATATTCATCAACATTTTTATCATTATCATTTCCCAAAATTGCAGTCATCATTGCTATAACTTTTCTAGATGTTTCTGGAAACATGTCAGTCTTAAGAAAAATAATATCTTCAGGAACATTAATATTTTGACATAAATAAGACTGTAGTAAATCATTTTTATCCTCGAAAATCAATCCTTTGAAACACTGAGCTAATAATCTTTCATTTAGTGTTTCTCTTTGAGGGTTTTGAGGCAGCTTTATCATTTCAATAATAGATTGGTAATTTATCATAAATAAAGCTGACCCATCATTTGAAATGATAGACCTTTGATATGGTTTGTAATTTGAAGCAGACCAAGATAGGAATTAAGAAAAATTATATGTCTAAGGGATGATGAACATAGCTAAATCGGACTCCCATGCATGATAAAAATCAATAAGGTCTCTAAAATGTTGCATGGCTAACTGGTGTAATTCAAATAGGTCAAAAGACAGCATAGGGTCATATATATCTTGATCTCTATCGACCAAATCTTTTCTTCAACAGTAAATGGTATTTTGACTTTACCAGACTTAGCAGATTCCATTTCTAAATTTAGAATGCAAGAGAAATCAAAAAGTTTTGAAATCCCCGGGATAAAGCTTAATCTGGAGAGATTCGGGCTTTGATGATGACATTCACTGGTAATTCGAGCACCAATAATCTAAAGTTCTCGTTGATAAAAAGAATAACCTTAATCGCGAGATTTAACTTTTAACCATCAAAAATAGTGATAAATATGTGGAAACATCAAATTCGTTGAAATGACTAATTAAAATATATAAATTTTGAAACAAATAGGTCATTTCGCCATTACATCACCTGGCGTCGGCATTCCATCATCATGAAAATTGTCAATCTCACATTCATTTCGAGGGGGGGCTTAGTGGTTTTAAAAATCATTCAGGGGGAGATGAGCGCGCTTCTACCACATGGTTCCTTCGAAAACAATGATATAACATTTCATCCCCCTCAGCTAAACATCGAGCATACAGGGGAGCAAATTTTTATATGGGTCGTTGATTTATTATAATCGTGTCCGATCAACATGCGACATAAAAACGTTTTATTGGTATGATACAACATTTGATAAAAAACAAATAAAATTGTATTCAATAATTATTAGAATCAAATATAAAATGAATGAAATCTAACATAAAATTAAAACAATGTAAAACTAAAGTATATTAAATTGTAACTAAAACTTTTTCTTTTAAACAAAACAAAATAAAACCTAAATTAAACTTTTTCTTTTAAACAAAACAAAATAAAACCTAAATTAAAAATTAAAAGAAAATTTTAAAAATTAAACAATTATTTAACTAACTGACTACTAATTTAAAACTAATGATTTAAGAAATTTAATTTTTTTAATTAAAATTTAAACAATGTTACAACATTAGGCTTCAATTAGGGATTGTGTCCCTGCAAGGCACTAAAGAAAAGTAGACCTTGCTCCTTCATTATGGGGTATAAAGTCATTATTCTAAAAACATCTCACTTAAAAACTTATTTTAAAAAAAATCAACTTTTCAAGAAAATCAACTTTTCTTTTTAAACAAATTGATAAAACATTTTCTTTCAATTCCAAAAATTAATCTATAATAGAAGAGACAGAACTACTAATAATTATAATTTTTAACATGTTTTAAGAGAACTAGATCAAAATAGGATAAAAATAGTTTCCTTTATTCAACTTTACTCAAGAGTTATCTAAGGTAATCTAACAATAAATTTTAGCTCAAAAGTCAAATTTCTAACCGATGTTTATCAACCCAAGGCTTTTAGATTTGTAAATGTAAAAATTGTCATATTATAGGTTAATTAAGGTCAAAATAAAGTTATTTTTTAGGAAACTAATATAATTGAGTAATAGAATAAAGATACTCATTAGTAATTCTCCTTCATCTTCACGGTGTTTCTACACTTCCAGAAAACATCCATAGCCTATGGTGTAGTCACCCTGATATCACAAGCCTTGTTTTACTACTAGCGACCGTCCATAGCCCTAGTGAAAATACTTGCATTTCCCAATTGAATTTCCTTTCACCATCTCTTTGATTCTTATTTCATTTTTTGTATGAGATGGGGACAATCAATATGTTTTACACACATAGGGATCATGTTCGTTTTTCTAAGATGAGTTAGAAATACCCGAGTTCTAAAGTATACTCATAAAAGTTTTCATTTCTTCGGTCCTAACTTTATCTTCCCAAACTAAACCAGCTTCATACTTCATTATTTTTTATAATTAATGAAATGCCTTGAGTAAACAATCAGTTATAAATTCGACAATAAATTCTCTTCTTATAAAAGAATTACCCAAAACATGCATTTTCAACTTTTATGAGGAAATAAATAAGATATTCTCCTTTCTGGTTAATGATAACATATAAAAAAATCTCCATTATCAATTAGAAAAATATTTTATACTATGATTAGTAAATTTTGAAATACACAAGATTTCATTTATTTAAAACATATTATTATAACCTATATGATAAATATTAACAATTAAAACTCTAATCTAACAAAATCAGCAATCTATAATTCTAAACAACTAAAACAAATTTAAGAAAATTCTTAAGTTTGAGGGAAAATAATTCCTAGTATATTTTGGTTGGATTGCCTTTCTTGATAAAAAAGAATCATGAAACTTATATGAATCAAGTCTCAAATTCAATAAACTTATCTAAAATTTTGGAAGTCTTTTTAAATTTTAAAGAAAAGTAAATGTCAATGTCAATCCAAACCGATTATATACAATGAATGGAAATTGAAAAGCTTTCTAAAATTGAATAAAATGTTTCAAGAACCACCCATATACGGGCAATTCTCGCAAGTCACCACCCAAATTCTAAAGAGAAAATGAGTTATTCCCTTCAATTGTAGCAATCTTGAAAGGTCCAAGCCAGAGGTTATCAAATTTCTCATGTTTACTATGATCTTCTCTTATGATATCCCATTTTAATACCAAATCTCTAGGAACAAAGTTTTTTTTCTTTGCTCTTCTATCAAAAATAGCTTTCATTTTATCTTGGTACTCCTGAAAAATTTTCATTCACTTGTTCCCTGGTTTGATGTACTTCAATTATCTTATTTATTATTCTGGTGAGATCATTTGGTTCATCTTCAACATCCTGTAACAATTTCATAAAAGGGACAACAGGATTAATTGGAAGTACAACACCAATGCCATAAATTAATTAAAAATGAGAGATACATGTTGCTCTTTTAGTACTAATTTTGTTTTCCCAGAGTGCATATTTCAGATGAGAATGATAAGCCCTTTTGTTATGAGCCAAAAATTTCTTAATAATCCTCATTAAACTTTTGTTTGATGATTCTGCCAATATGTTTCCCTGAGGATAGTATGCAATAGAATGTCTAAGAACAATTTCATATTTTTGACAAAAATCTATCATGGCAAGAGATTTAAAAGCTTGAGAATTATCTGTTATAATTTTCCTGAGACATCCAAATATGGCAAGAATGTTTTCTTCAAGGAATTTAATAACAACAGCATTGGTAGAAAAGTTTGTAGGAATTGCTTCTACCCATTTAAAAAAATAGTTTGTTACGGTTTATATCCATTTATATTGTGCACTAGATGAAGGATGGATTTCACCTATAAAATCTAAACCCCGTTGTTGAAAAGGAGCTTCAACTTTGATTGTTACTAAAGGTAAAGAAGGTAACTTTTGTTTACCCACAAAGATTTGACATTCTTTACATGATCTGATTTGCATTCACTTTTGAAAACAATGTTATCCAATAGTATCATGCTCTTAAGATTTTGTATGTAGTATCTCTCCAAGCATGATTTCCTCCACAGATACCCTTATGAAACTCATCTTTAATTCCCTCAGTTTATTGTTCAACAATACAATTCAATAAAATACCCAAAGGATCTTTCCAATAAATCTTCTCATCAATAATGTAATACTTAGTTGCTTGTAATTTAAGAGATCTAGCTTTTTCTTCATTTAAATGAGACAGGCATTCAAGAGTTTGTAAATATGAAACAATGTCCTTGTACCAAGGTGATAAATAAAATGTATCATGCACCTTTTTAAGAAGTTGTTGTAACTCTATTTACTCCAACTCTGATATAAGATGTTTTTTTGTCTATGACACAAGATTAATTCCAAGAGCCTTGCAATTTGATTATGCTTGTAGTTTTTTTTAACCTTGAACTTTAACTAGATTTGTAGGCTTTATTTCAAGGTCATATTCTTGAATTTTCACTATCCATTTATCTTGTCTTCCATCACTATTAGGTTGATTCATAATATCTTTTACTGAACTATTTGGCACATATGCAATTGTTTTGGAATGTAAAACATAAACTCTAAAGGATTTCAAAGCCTTTGCCAGTGCATAGGCTTGTTTCTCAAGATAATTATATTTGAGTTCTGAATCTATTAAACTTTTACTAAAGAAAGCAATTGGTTGCTCATAATTTTCATCGTTCTTTTGTAAAAGGACTACAACAATAGTATTTTCATAAGTAAAAGAAAAGATAAGAAAATACTTTGAATAATTTGGGCTTACCAGAACCAGTGCTTCTCCTAAAGTTTTATTTATTTGTTTAAATGAATATCTGGTTTCAAATACCATTTGACGTCATTATCTTTCTTCAACATATCTATCAAATCCTTCACAATTTCAACAAAGTTAGGAATAAACCTTCTTAAAAAAAAAAAAAAATGACTAAATTTATTTCTTTTTCCTTGGTAGACTGATGACTTTGATTGCTTCTTGAGGATCAATATTCACACATTCTTTTGAGACAATATTTCCAAGTAGTTTACCTTCTTGCATAGAAAAATTTGACTTTTTAGGATTCAATGATAAACCATTTTTCTTACATTTAAAAAAAAGTTTATCTAAGGTGTTTTAAATGATCTTCATCTGAATTAGAGAAAACAGTCAAATCATCTAAATAGATAACAATAAATTTATCTCTTTCTCCAACAAAGGCTATGTCCATGGCCCTATAAAAGGTTGCACCTTCATTC
>SNQJ01S0215280.1:2132-15580 GCA_010110895.2 Picea sitchensis
GGAGTCATATGGTATGATGCACCTGAGTCGATCAACCATACATCACGGTATGCATGTGTACTTGTATATGCTAGGTAAACAGCACCTCCTTCTTCAGTGGAGGTTTTCGCCTCTGTGGAAGAGGTACTATTAAATCCCTTTGGTTTTTCAACCTTCTTAGACTTGCAATCTTTCTTATAATGCCCTTTTTTACCACACTTCCAACATTTCCTCAAAGATTTTCCTGGAGACTTAGATCTACCTATAGATTTATATCTCCCCCCTGAAGGCTTACCAGGATTCCTGTCTTGTCAATGACCTCTTACAAATAAAGCATATATGTGTTATGACCATCCATGCTTTTTCGCCTCATCTCTTCAGATAACAAGGATGAAACTACATCCTCATACTTCAATGTAGATTGTGTGGTACTAACTATTTCTACAACCAGATTATCCCAAGAGTCTGGCAAAGAACATATCAAAGTACTACACTTATCTTCTTCTGCAATCATAATATTAACAGAGACAATTTGACTTACCAGAGTATTAAAGGCATTTAGAGGTTCTATCACAGAATCTCCATCTTCCATCCTAAGATGATACAGCTTCTTTCAAAGAAACAGCTTGTTTACCAGGGACTTTGATTGATACAAATTCCCCAACTTATCCCATAGTTCCTTGGTTGTAGATTCTCCTGAGACATTCAACAACACCGAATCTGCCAGGCAGAGTCAAATAGTACTCCTTTCTCTTTTGTCCAACTTCTCTCAATCTTCCTTCAACATACCAGTAGGTGGTGTACCGGTAGTTTGTGTACTAGTAGGTTGTGTACCAGTAGCATGTGTGCTAGTAGACGATGTACCCGTAGGTTGTGTACCAGGATCCACATCGATCCATTGTTCTTTGTCTAAAAGAAGTTCCTCCATCTTCAGCTTCTATAGCTCAAAGTTTTTACTGTTGAACTTCTCTATCTCGATTCTAGATGAGCTTGTCATTCCTCTTTATTCACTCAAATCACCACTGCAAAAGCTCCCACTAAAACCAGTTTTATCACAGACCCAAGATAAACTTGATCTATCAAGACCGAGCCAAACCCTCAACAACAAAGGTGTCCATCTGAAGCCAAAAACAAGCTATGATACCACATGTAAGTTTTAAACCTGTGATGTAAAGCAATGCATATAGATTCTTAAGAAAAACAGAATTTAATCAATGGCTCATACACAGAGTACATAGAGATTTTATACCGGAAATCCTCAACCAGGAAAACCTTTCTTATATTCATAATCGAATTTCACCATTCACCATACAATATATACAATGTTTTTAGGTATTCCGTAGATACCAAAACCCTAGTCCCTTAATCTGGGATTAATTTAGTAAACCGCTAAAAATAGCAAAACCCGCCCAAAAAAAAAAATTGGGGCGCTGTCCCAGGCTAATGCCCAGTGTCGAACGATGTGCGTAACCAGGGGGGGGCATACCTACCCCCTTTGGGACCACCCTAGGAAAGCGCCCGGCGCACACGACACAAAGAGCACCACTAGAGGGATCATCAAACGTAGTTGTTGAACCTGATGCGCCCACACACACACATCCAAATAATATAACACATACCCAATAGTTATGTCATCCAAATAAATGACTACAAACTTGTCCTTCTCCCCAATAAAGGCAATGTCCATGGCTCGCTGAAAGGTTTCTCCTACGTTCATCAATCCAAAGGGAATTTTAGCATACATGAATGTGCCCCAAGGAGTGGTGAAGGTTGTCTTCTCTCTATCTTCAGGCAAGACAGAGATCTGATTGTAGCCAGAAAATCCATCAATCATAGACATCCTAGATGAACCTGTCACCCTCTTCAATATGTGCTCCATCTTTGGTAAGGGGTAATTATCTTTCTTAGAGCTTCTATTCAAATTTCTGAAATCGACACAAAGTCTGATTTCTCCATTCTTCTTTCTCACTAGGACCAAGTTAGCCACCCATTCAGAGTGTCTCAAAGGAATGATAATCTTGGCATCCAAAAGATTTTTTACCTCTTTTTCCATAATAGGTAACAAGATAGGATTTATCTATCTCAATTTCTACCTAAATGGCTTGGTCTCTTCTTTCAAAGGGATCTTATGTTCAATGATGTTTGTGTTGTATGCTCTCAGATCTTCATATTTCTAGGCAAACACATCAGCAAACTCTTTTAACAGCTCAACATATTCATCCCTTTGTTCCTTTGACAAGTTGCTAGAAAACTTGACATATTTTGGATCCTTCTTTGTACCCACATTGCATTCAGTCACATCAGCATCATCAGTTGAACCTTTAACCTTTACAACCATGTCATTTATGTCGAACAATCTCTCCAAAAGAACTAGTCCCTTTGGAATATAGTTATTAGGAAATTGAACAATATGATGGTTAGCAATTTTATTTAGAAAAGCATCATCATGAGGGCTATTTTCATAATCATGATCTTGATCAATATGTAATGCAGAAAACTCATCAATAGTCTCAAGAAATATTTTAATCTCAAGATCATCCTGAAAGACCTTCCAATTTTTGACATTGTCAAGTATAGAGGGTCTATACTTCACTTCTACATCATATTTAAGTTTAGGTGGCAAAGGGACTCTAAAATTACTTGCTGAAACAACCAAAGAATCAGTCATGTTGTTCTCCTCTCTTGGAATAAATGAGATATTGAAAGCTAAGAAGAAACGATCAACAAGATCCCAAACTTCATTTTTGTGAGTCCTTAGCCTGGGGTGCTTAGCTTGATACAGATTTTTAATTTGATGGACAATTAATTCATCATCTCCAAACACTAATAGATCTTCAATCCCCATGTCTTTGGCATCCCTCAAACCCAAAACAAGAGCTTCATATTCCTCCACATTGTTTGTAGTTACAAATTCTAGCTTTTAAGATAAAGATATGGTCTCTTGAGTAGGGGAAACAAAGACTACTCCAGCACCATCACCTTCCTTATAAGAGGCTCCATCAAAAAAAATCTTCCAAACAGAGGTAGTTGGAGGAGAATATTCACAAAAAGTAATGGATTGTTTTATGATTTCAAGAGGAGGTTGAGGAGCATCACTGAGTTGCAATATACTGGATCCTAAATCGGTATCAAGTGAAAAAATAGGATGGTTTGTGGGGTTTTCTTCATCACTGATAATGTAGGCCAACTGAGCTTCCCTATAAATCCTTCTATGCTCCCACCCAAACACAGGAATGGTGGCATATGTAAGGTCCATCTGCAAGGTCCCTTCTAGTATTTTTATCCAATATCTTGACAAGAGCATACCAAACTTAGGGGGGACATCAGCCGCCACAATATCCATGACCACAATTTTCATGGGCAACTAAAACAATATCACAACCATATCTTTGATAACCCCATGACACTTCACTTTCATAGAGTCAAAAGAATATAAATCATGGTAAGTTTTTGTAATTTCTAATCCAAGTTCATTCATGACTATTTTTGTTATGAGATTGTGAGATGCCCCTGAATCCATCAAGCAGTTATGCAACACCTTATCATGAATGTTCAGTGATGTATAGAAGGGAGGGGATGAATCATCTCTATATTCTATCAAAGGTCCTAAGATGACTGATGGTTTTTCATCGTGAATATTGATGGAATCAGTGGAATTGGAGGAGGGTTTGGGTTGCAGCATTCTGGAAAGATATCTTTTGAATTCCTCATTTTTTATCAGCTCCAAAAAAGGTACATGCATTTCAATTTTTTGAATCTCACTTTCAAAGCTAGAGGAAGATGGATATTTTAGAATCTCCTTGACTTCTGGGGTAGTATTCTTGACCAAAACTTGAGGGCTTTGTGCATCTTTTTCTTTGCTACCAACTGCCACAACCTTGGCAGAATTTTTTGTTTTAGTGGTTTGATTGGAAGTATCAGTCTTTTCCTCTTTCTTTTTGGATCTTAGATTACATCTATTAGGATTTTATTTTGTTTTCTCTCCCTTACTCAATTCATTTATTTGATTATCCATCAGAGATTCCTCATATGAAGATTGGGTCAAGCGAGGGGATGAGGAAGTGTATCCAAGGAAATGGATCTCAGGATCGGTTTCTTCATCCTCTCCTTCTCCATCAGCAACAAGGTTGTTTTGTAGAGGATCTTGGACTTTTTGATCATACCTATCTCTATTTCTTGGATCTCTTGGAAGGATCTGAGGAGTATTATTTGGTATTCTGAAGTTACCTCTGTTATCATCATTTTGTGTATTCCTATAGGTTTGTTTTCCTTCAAGTTTTAACTTCTCCATCTCAACAGAAATTGATTTTACTAATTTGGTAAGTTCATCAACTTGAGGATGGACAACAGAGGAATCATAGGTTGAGGCTTCATCTCTATTTTTTCTCTTGTCCCTATTAGATTTTCCCCTAATTTTGTCAGATGCCACTATGTTAGATTCTACTTCCAAGGTTGCATATTTCATATGAGATAAGGAGGCAGATCTTCTTTCTCTCAGTAGAAGGCAAAACTCAGGGTCAAAAGCACTGGCATAGGTGATCTTGGCAAAGGTTTTTGTAGGCTTTATCTCAGCAGGGATATTATTGTACATTTTATTGAACCTCTTGGAGAAGTCAGAAACATATTCTCCTTCTTTCCTCTTTAGGGATCCAAATTATGTAATATAATACAAAAAATCTTTCTTATCCCCCCACTGTCTCAAAAAAACATCGTCTAAAGCTTCAATCCCAACAATGGATCCAAGAGTCAACCCCCTAAACCATTTTCTAGCCTCACTATCAAGGCTCTGGACAAAGACTCTCATCCACACATCCTCATTCTCGATGTTTAGATTGTTTGCATAACTATAAAAGGAAGCAAGATGTTCTTCAGCAGTTATGTCTTCTTCTCTTGTGAATTTGGGCATGTATTTTAGGTAATCTCCAGTAGGGAGAGAATTCATAGGATGAGGTAAGATAAGAGGGGCATACCTAGCAACCACTATGGCATCCATCCTATTTCTAGGAGCATTAGCACCTGCCATTGGATTTTGAACTGTAGGAGAGAAAGGAGGAGAAGGAGATTTGATTGTGTGCAGCTTAGGAGAAAAAGGAATGTAGGAAGGAGGGATTTCAGTTTTCATAGCAGAAGGCTTAGTCTTGGAAGAAGATAGTATAGGCTGCAAGGGAGATGAGATTTCCTCCTCTTTGGATACAAAAATTTTGATAGGAGATGTAGAAAAACCTAAGGTAGGAAAATATTCAAGACTCTCAAGTCTAAACCACTTCACAATATCAGGAGAGGAAAGGATTTCAAAATTTTCTTCTTTCAATTCTGGGTCAAAAGAGGAGTATTCAATAGGAAAATTTTCAAAACCCAAATTCTTAGAAACTTCAGCAGAAGGTAAAGGAGGAATACTTGATATAACAACTGGTGTATTAAGAATGGAATCAGACAACTAACCAAAAATACCTGATGCAGCAACAGAAAAACTTTCTTAAGAAGATTTTCCCTTCTTGATTAACTTCTCTAGGTCAGCCTCAGGTGTAGCCAAAGGTAGTTGTGGAGTTGACCTCGTGTTTCTGCCTTTAGGAGACACAGTTGAAACAATGGAGTCATCAGGTGCAAGCTTCAATATTCAATGTACTAAATTATAATGCACCTTCAGAATCAATATGCTTTGTTGTTCAATCCCAGGGAAATGTCTTCAATACGTTCCCTGACAATGGCGCCAAGAATGTTAGCACTAGGAATCACCCTCAGATTGTAGAGAGGATAAGCCCAGTACCCATCAGATTATGTGTAAATGTAAATTAGTGTTTAAAAGGTCAAATGGACAAGGCTCGGGATAATAATGTTTTAACTTAGAAATATGGGCTAGCATGCAAAAGCAATTGAGGTCTTGATCAACTTCGGTAACTTAATGGGAGTAAAAGTGAATAGAAGGAAGACTTTGCTGAAGGAAATGTAAAGGTATGCTATTGACATCAGGTCTTCAAGCAGCCTAAGGAGGAAACATTCAAACACAAGATCTTCTTGAATTCCAAGTTTAAAGAACACTCAAGAACATCATAGCAGTACTATAATCAAACATTCATCATAATACAACTATAACAATCTCATGTGAATCATTCAATCATGAAAACTTCAGTATAAGAGGAAACAAGATGGAATAAGAGAAACTGACTTATATTAATAAAAATTCTCAAGTCAAGTACATAACCAAAGAACCAGTATGCTTAATCAAAATATTACAATAAGGGAGCCCAACTCAACTATTTGAACCCTCTAAATCATTTGGAATATCTATTTATAACAAAAAAGGGAAAACGACAGCTAGAGGTGCGAGTTTGCCTTCCTCCCATATGATTCTTCAAATCAGTTATTCAATTTAACACCTGTGATGAAAGCTATTTAACAAAATTCTATAAAAAAGGAAACATGTTGGCAACCAATCCAACAAGATTTAAATGGCATTGTCTCCCTTGATGTGCATTCCTTTCCATGCCAAGTGTCCTCCAGGGGTTGTATGTTGTCATCATGTTGCCACCTATGATTCTCTCTCTTCTCCACATCATCAGCCACCCGAAAGAGTGATGAATTCGAACTCCTTGATTCCAGGTGTCAATTCATAGCACCATTCAATAGTGCGTTGGGTAGTGAGTTTCTATATGATGAGACTAATCCTTTGGAGAGCGTAAAGAAATTTGAGCTGATAGGTTAGAAGCCTGTAGATGCCTATATAGGTGCCAAAAAATATACATCCTTGATCACTTACTCTTGCAAAAAGAGACCATTCTAAAAAATGGAACTTATATCCCCCAACTATTTTATCAACCTAGCACTCCTCCTTGTTGAAGGAGAGCTTCCTTCTAACACAACAACATGTTTTCTTTTGTAGTGATAGGCTTCTTGACTGCAGGTTTGATCTTCTTCACTACTGATTCCTCTCTTTCAATGGAATCTTCTACCAAAACATTCAAATTCCTATGGGCCAATTCATCCTTGAAGTGTTTCAATTGTGCCTTGAGTTTTCTATTTTAAGACTGAAAACCTCTGTTTTTCCTGTAGAGGTTCTTAAGTTGCTTATGGAGAGGTTGGGCTCTTCTTGCTGCAAATATTACCAACTCAAGGGTGTTGCTATACATATCCATAAGCTCGTTCATCTTAATTCTTTCAGATAAACCTTCTTCTTTCAAACGAGCAACCTCCTTCCTAGCCTCCCTGGGTTGTCTAATCAATCTTTTGAAGGTGTTATTGCTAGGTCGAGTGGTTATGTTGATAACCTCAACAGGCCTATTCATGGCTTCACCTTCATCTTTCTGTTGCAGAGGGGCTTTGTCTATCACCTCAATAGGATTCTCAATTCCTTTTCCCTTATCTTTCTTTTTCTTTAGAATTGAAACCTTGGGTAGGACTTGTGTTTCAACAACCTCCTTGAGAGTTGATGATCTAGTAAAAGGCTTCCTGACTTTTGTGTTAGATGTTAGAGAAGGTGAAGAGAAATGTAATTTTCTTCCCTTCTTGATTGTGGCTTTAGTGGATGAAGGGACATCTTCCAATTCTAGTGCAGAGGGAGGTGAAAAGTCTCTATGTGGTGAATGATAAGCCTCCCTCTCTGTTTCTTCAGTTTCCTTGATGACCTCTTGGTCTTGAGTAGGGGCTTTTCTCTTTCTTTTTTTGCTTGTTCCTACCAGAGTAGTACTAGTAGATGGCAAAGGACTTTGCATCTTTGATTGAGGAGTCAAATCTATGTCTAAATTCATGTGAGAAGAAACAATGAATTGTTCCCAAGGAATGTTCCTCTTCTTCAATTCTTCCAAGACCAACATCCTGATCAATCCAGAGTGAAAGAAACTAGTGTCCACAGCCTTGGACTTGGCTTGGACTCTATCAGACATTTTCCCCATGCTCCTCAACAAGTATAAAGGGAGATTCATTTCATCTTTACTAGTAAAATGAAGAAAAATCCTTGTATGATACTAGTATAACATATTAAACCTTCCCTCACATGTAAAGTATCTTTGGATGATCTTCAACATCTTGTCAAAATCTTCAACTAGATGACTTCTAGGCACTCCCTTGGACAAGTTGTATGTCTGATAATCTGGTTTGAGGAAGTCCTTGGAGAAGGAAACATTTAAGGTCATGGATTTAAACCACCCCCTACCAGTATTAGGAATCCTTGTGGCTATTGCAATGGAGGATTCAGACACCTCAAACTCAAGGTCTCCTACCTTAGTCTTAAGGCCATCAAAATGTAAGGAAAATTTACTTTCCACTTCAGGATGTCCTCTCTGCATGTTTTGGAAAAAAGAGAGATATCCCACCCTTTGAAAAACTTCCCTAACCATTGGCTCTGCATCAAATATGTGCATGTATGAGGGTTCAGTTCTGACCACAGTTCCTCCCTTGTGAGATTTCTTCTTCTAAGGTGTCTCCATGGGTAAATACAAGGGATCAAAGGTTATGGTATAGTGAAGGCTAAGGGAGAAAACAGAGGTAGACTTCAATGTAAAAATGACAATGAATAATGGTTTCTCTCTCCTAAGATTCTCCTCTAACTCACCTTGTTTTGAAAAGACACTATTTTGATGGCTTGTGAAAGGTAGGAAGTGAAAATTCCTTCCCTTCTCTTACTGTCTGTAGATCTCAAGCTAAAGAGTGATGATATAGTGAAAGTAAAAATTGTTGCAGGGGTCTTTAAATACTGGCAAGTAACACTCCAATCCAAGTAAACTATAGCATAGGGAAAATCGGGGAAATGTAGCGAGGTTTCAGCAGTATTTTTTCAGTAGCGCAATGCACACACAAGGAACAGGTGTTTTCACGGGCACTTAGAACTCAAGAGAAGAATGAATTAGCGTATTTGATAGCTGGAAACCAGGTGACAATGGTTGTAATTCTGTGAGAGGGAAATTATGGATGCAGAGGGATGAAGGAGGGAGTGGTTTGCAACATCGGTCGCTACCAAAACTCAGGCAAGAGATATCCCAGTAATTTAGTATGCAATGGAGGGAGCTCATAGAATACTTGGAGGAGTAATTGGCAATCTAAGGTACTACAACCGGTTAGGAGACCACCACGACCACCTCATCTTCCAAATAATCCTTAGCAGTTGATCCAGTAGCGCTGCCTGCAACTGGTCTGAACTAGCAGTTTCGGTAGTGCCGAGTTTGAGAAAATTCAAATCTTTGAAACCGTTAGCAAACTCATTAAAACCAAATTTTAGAATCCATATTTTAACGAACCATGGTGCTAAAAAAAATGTAGATCATGACCTCAGCAAATAATGATGAATCATGGCAAGGATCAAAGGACAAGGAGTGTGCTATGGAAACTCCTAATGAGTTGGAAATGCCCTTTTTTCAAAAAAATGATTTGACCCACCTTTAATCGGACAAAGGGAAAACATGGCAAAGATAAAGGATATGAGTGAAAAGAGTGACCTGTCAAGTCATGAAGGTCATGGGATAGGTTATGCTTGGTGTCAAGTCATGAGGTGAGTCAAAAACATAAGCCATAAAATGAAACTAGGCTTAAAATCTATATGAGGGCCAAAAATGAGCCAAAACTCAAGTCTTTATTTGTTCAAGCTAACCTAAGCAAATCACAAAAAAAAAAAAATCAAATTTGAAGTCTAAAGGCTAAAAATTTAAACCCAAGGGATAAAAGACCCAAGGCAACTTAGTGTGATAACATCAACAACACAAGTTATATGTCAATATAGAGAAATTCTCATTTGTCATGCAACAAATTCAGTATCTAGGATACATCATGGATGAACATGTGGTGCATGTGTACCCAGCCAAGATCCAAGTCATTTGAAATTGTCCATACCCAACAACTCTAACATAGCTTTGTAGCTTCTTAGGCCTTTCCAAATTCTACCGTAGGTTCGTGTTGGAGTTCTCTCATATTTCTTGGCCCTTAATCCAAGTGATCAAGGGTGGAGATAAAGCCAAGTTTTCCTAGTCTGAGTCACACCAGAAAAAAATTGAGGATCTAAAACACCACCTCTACATGAAACCCATCCTCACTCTAATAAACCTGCAACAACCATTTGATAATGAGACAGATGCCTCTGGCCATGCTATCGTTGCAGTCCTCACTTGGAATGGACATCAGGTGGCCTATCATAGCGAGACACTCTCTGATATTATTCGCAGGTATCCCACTTATGACAAGGATATATACTCCATAGTGCAAGGATGTTGACAGTGTAAGAATTACATTATGGAAAGGGAAATGATAATCCACACTGATCACAAACCTCTACAATTCATGCAGAGATAAGGAAAGTCAAATAATGACTTCCATCAGAAGTGGTCCACATACTTGCAATAGTTCCACTTGAACATTAAGTACAATAAGGGTAGGACAAAGCATGTTGTTGACTACCTCAATCAACCCTAGGTTGTGGCGCTTACCGCAGTTCTTAACTCATATGGGCACAAGAGCTCTTGGTGGTCCCAATTGTACGAAAATGATCCTGAATTCATTGTTACACATCACACTAGGTGTAGGTAAACAAGTTCCATACTTTCACCTCCAGGATGCACTTTTTTTCTATCTGGGTCATCTTTATGTTCCTTTAAGCGAGTGTGAAAAGACAATTTGGGAATCACATTACAATCAAGTGGCATGGCACTTCACTGTGAAGAAGACAGTAGAAGTAATTCAAAAGTATTTCTATTGACCAATACTTTGACATGACGTCGGCAGACATATAAGATCATGTGCTACCCCAGACAAGACTGTTACACAACAAAATTACTCACTTCGATAGTGTCGCAAGTGTCGTCATTACAAGTGTCGCATTTTTCTCACAAGGTCGCAAGTGTCGCAAGTGTCGGAGAAAGCATGCTGCCATGATGCCTATGTCGTGCCTATAATGACATGAGAAAGACACTTAAAACACCTCAAACATTTGATTTGGAAGAGGAGGAATGAGTCAGCAGGCTTGCAAACCTTTTGCCATCTGAAAGCACCTCAAAAACTGAGTTTTTGGAGGGGAGCGCTCCCCCTTACACTATCTCGAAGCACCAGCGCTCCCCCTTACACTGTCAGGGAGCGTTATAACGCTCCCCTGGCCCTTTTGAGGGAGCGTTATAGATTTTGAGAGCACTGGCGCCCCCCTAAATCCTACTAGGGAGCGCTACAATGCTCTGATGGCCCTTTTGAGGGAGCGCTACCTATTCTGGGCAGTTGTTAAGCTGTTGAGATGAATGGGGGAAGCATCTTTTCATTCTTGGAAGGCAGTTGGATTCAAATCCCTAGTCCAACCATGATCCTAGGGCATGATCCTCAACTGAAGGAGGAAAATCCTCACCTTCCCCAAGGATATCTCAAGTGGTTAGAGCCTCTCCAAGGCTATATAAGAAAGCTTTCTAATGGTGAAAGGAGAATGGAAAAGGGAGAATCACACCAAACTTATGATCTCATAAGTGGTGTTGGAACAGAGCTGATTAGGAAGAACTGAAGACATAAAAATTATGATCTTGGAGGAAACTCACAGTCAGCCAAAGGAGAGTGATCAGTGAAGCTGTTGTTACCCAAGTTGTGGATCTTTCAGGCAAGGGTTAGACGAAGAGGACCCGACGAAGCTGTCGCATTCGCATCTACGATTGTAAGCATCGTTGTCGTTATTCTCATTAATATGACACGCTTGGCCTGTTTCTTTCTAGTTTGTGTATAATGTCACATGAACTTATCATTAATTGATAGATCTGTTTTCAAGATAATATCAATAGAGTAGTAAGTGGTCGTATCTTGTTTTGTCCACAGGATCCAGCGAGAAGCAAAGGATTGGAGCGCAACTAGGAGCGTGCAGGGAAAAACGTCGATAAAGAGGTACTTTTGTCATCCTTCCTTCTCATGTGTTAGTTTAGATAGATTTGAAAGGAAGTCAGTGTCCATGTTAAGCATTTTCTGTCTAGAGTTAGGGTCAAACTCTTAGAGGCGATCTACTTGTCCGCAAAGAGATTTTCCTACAACAGAAACTGGCGACTCCGTTGGGGAGAGAGCCTCAAATCGAAACTTCTTGTTTTGATTTTCTCCTCATTGACCTTGTTCTATCCCTTGATTGTTTCAAACCTGGTTCACTCCTCTTTTGTTTGGTTTCATGAGCTGATTGGCTCCTTGTCCCATCATACTCAGCATAGTTGTTGAGTTTGAATTTCAATTTTTTTATTTTCTTGACATTTTTGGGAGTTTTAGACCCTGGCGCCCCTGTCCTAGTGTTAACAGAGTGCCAGCGCTCCCCCATATCTTTGCACAGAGCGTTATAATGCTCCTTGCCTTTGGCAACAGAGCGCCATCCCTCTTTGGCCCAAAAAACCCTCCAGAATTGCTTTTTCTGGGTTTTGCCTCTGTGTCTCCTCTGTTGACTAGCCTTGTAAGTCAATGTTTCTTCCCTTTTAGCCTTGACATCTGTCTTTTGCTTGAAGAATAAACATCTTACTAGTTGAACCTTGTAGCCTTCTTCACCATTGTTATTGAGTTTTTCTGTTGATTAGAGTCCAAGACTCATGCATTGTCTTTCTCTCTGTTTAACTGAGTAAAAAACCCTAGTGAAGGTCATCAAAGGCCTACAGACCTATTCATCTCAATTTTAGTCAAGATCATTGTTCTTCAAATTTTTTCTTTTGGGTGTGAAGTTTGTTTTCTCTTTGATTGTCTCTTTTCTTTCGCTTTTCGTTTTGATTGCGACGAAAGGGTGTATTGTTTGTATGACTTTTGCTTGTGCTAGTTTGGTTTTCATTCATACAAGAAGGTAATTAGCAAGACAAGAATTGTGTTGAATTGATCATTATTCATATGCAAACAATAAAAGACATCTTCATGATTGATCGAGCATATTAGAAGGCATCTAAAAAGTTTTAGCGTTACATCAGGATTTGATTGAGAATTGTTTGAGGACACTTCGTATTTGTGCTTGTTAGTGAAAAGAACTTTCTCTCTCCCTTAGGTAGATGTTCATCTAAAGGAAATGACTGCTTATCATATTTGATGCATTCTTTGGGTCTGAGTCATAATTCCATTTGTTTCACTTCCATGCACCCCTTTGCGTAAAGAACAGCTATAAAAATCAACGTTAATTAAAAATTATCTAGAACTTTTTCTTTTCTAGGATCCTCCACCAATAGTATAATAGGCTTAGTAATTTGGATTAGGCTGTGAGCATAACTCTCCAAAGTTTCCAAAACAAACAGTAACATCCTGAGTTAGGGAGAGTAAAATCCAATCATCGTATAAGTCTACCTGGGATCCCCCTCTCACATAGGGGTTACACACGAGGTCGCATTCGGGTGAGCTACGGGGACTAACCCTCCGTGGTTTAACTGATTGTGGTGGTCAGATCGTATTAAGGGGTTCACTTCGAGGTAAATCCACAATTACTGTGTGGAAGCCTTTTAGTTGATTTCGGGCTCGATACCCTGCCCGTACGTTCTGATCGGACTGTCGACTGTTCCCGCCCAGGGGCTGAC
>SNQJ01S0215282.1:1681-12047 GCA_010110895.2 Picea sitchensis
TCCTTTGCAAATTTCTGGCTTAACCTGTCATTAGTACTTCCAAAACAATATCATCAACATAAATTTCAATTAATAAAATATTACCTTGAGTTACCTTGATGTAGAGGTTGTTCTCTGTGCTTCCTTTCCATAGTTTGTAGGGAGTTTTGTCATTGTTGTGTATGAGAATTACTCTGTTTTGAATGTGAACTGATGTATGCACTACATGTGTCCAAAAAATATCTGTCAATTTGGAATCCATTAGCATTGTTCGAGCCATTTCTTGTGTAATTCTCATTCATTATGATAATGTTCCCTTGTCTCTGAACCACTCTCTGAACCAATATATGAACCCATGCTCTCATCCACTATCATATATCTGTCCAAACCTACTAAGTGTTCTTACGAATCCATCTCTATCCTTACTTTCCAAGACTCTACCTGCACAAGTGGTGCAGACCCCCGAACCCTCAGGTCGAGGTCCACGCAGGATTGCTCTAAATCTACCCTTTGAGTCTAATTGTCTCTTTAATTTCCCCTTGCGAAATATCTCATACACTCACAGTGCATCCATAGGTCCTTTGTAAAACTCACCCTATGTAGACTGAACCTAGGCATGAGCCTTACTCTCCTATATGACCATGATCTAGTCTTTTCACAGATGTCTCTCACTTCTCGGAAGTCCGCGAGTTCGGGCATTGAATTCTCGTGCTCCTCTTCTACAAAATACCAAGATGCGATAGTCAGTGGTGGTTTGAATTCCCTTTCACACTTTTCACAACTTGCAATCCCGCGAGTTGGAGTGTAGGCCCTTTGTGCTTCCCTTTCACAAAATCTCGAGATGTGATAGGGTAACTATAGGTTGATCCCTCAATGCATGAGTACACACCACCTGTCACCCTTGCAGTCCCCACCTAACAGATGTGCCACACATTCACACGAGCTCTCGGCTCTTCACCACTTCGCAACTCCTGCACTATTCCTCTACCCCTTCAAAGCCCCGAACTCCGAGATGAGAGTTCATGGGAGATCTGATGGCCCTCGTTGGATTGAATCTATCGGCCCTAATTCTCCTGAGATTTCAATTAGAAAAGCACTCGCTTTAACTCCCCTTTCTCCTTTGCAAGATCTAATGGTTCTCGAGTCTTCGATACTTCTCCACGGAGAATTTCGACCGTTCAATTTCTTCCTCCAGAACCTCTATGAAATAAACTAATGTTCTTTTGCTGGAACTTATCCTCCTGCAAAGAAACTTCACTTCACCTCCCTTTGAGTACTTCAAGGGCGCTAACCCTCCTAAGCTTTTTTCGCAAACTCGAGTCTCCAAAAAGACTCTTGCATGCACTCCTTGCGAAAATCCTTCAAATACTTCTAAGTATCTAATTTCTCGACTCTGTGCACCTTCTGCAACAACAGTCCTTCAACTCTCTCCTTGGTTGATAACTTCTAATCTTTCAAACAACCTACGCACACCTTGCACGGCTTCTGTGCTTCACCTGCACTTCTACTGAAATGAGAACAACGGTATCCCTCCTGAGCTTTTAGAGATAAACTCTGAACCTTCTCAACGCACTCCTTGCAAATGTTTCACTGCACTCCTTGTAGGAACTCTCACTCAGGAAGAGAAACAATTGAAACTCATTCTCTCTCTCTCTCTCAAACTTCGAACACTCCACATGAAATCATACATTCACAGTACTAAAGAAAATCCATAACAGAGAGCATAGAACAAATGTAAGCAGATCATTCAGCATGTACAACCAGAAAACATCATAACACCATGAATTTGAATTAAAGCTTTATATATTAATTCAAAGCTCCTGTACATGAGTTCTTCTCTACAGATCTCTGTTATAGATCTCCCCTTCTTCTCTATGCTCCATGCTCTATGATACAATTACTCTTCTATGATACAAAGGCGAGGGTGTCTATATCCATTTTCCCTCCTACTCCTAAAACTGTCTAATCTAACATTCATATCTACCTACTCTTACATTAATTAGACTTAAATGCCTTAATGTTTTACAGATGAGAGCAATCGCTCAAGATCTGTTTACAACCCCCAAGATATAAATTCAAAGTACGCCATCTTCCTAACTATTACATTAATGCCTTTGAAATTCAAAATTCATAACGGTTCTTATGAAAACGTGCTCTTTTCTTCCTCTGCGCGTCTAGCTATTTCTTTGGCTTAGTCGCGTGCTTTGGTCTTTGCTCGATGCTCCTGCATCATACTCCCTCACTTGAAAATTTTCATGAAATCCTGTTCACGAGCTCTTGGATGATTTGTCTGTGCTTATGAATTTTTGCTTCATCTTCCTAGCTGGCATCTTCAACTGGATGTCCTTTCCATTTAACCAAGTATTCAAAATACTCTTTCCTCTCGGTCTTTTTGCTAACCCTCTTGCCAATTATTCTTTCTAGCTGTGGCTTTTCAGCTACAGGCATTTGTTTGATCCATTGAACCTCTATCTATTCATCCTCTGTTCCTATTTCTTGAGCTCTGTAAGGGTACAAATCCACAACATTGAATATCCGTGAAATTCCGATCCCATCGGGTAATTCAATCTCATATGCGTTTGCCCCAAATTTCCTTATGACCTTGCATGGTCCAATCTTCTTCATATTAAGTTTGTTATATGTTCCTCTTGGGAACCTTTCCCTCCTCACATGTGCAAGAATCAGATCACCAACTTCAAATTGAAGTTCTCGCTTGTGTTGATCTGCTCTGCACTTATACTCCTGGCTTGAATTATACAATCGCTCCTTAATTCGGCTATGAATCTCTTTCATTTCTTTTGCAAAGTCCTCTGCACTAGCACTTTTGAATTCATTTTGTTATGAATCTTTCAATTTAGAAACTCCCCTTGGCTGCATTCCATATATAATTCGGAATGGACTCTGCCCTGTGCTTCTATTGATCGAATCATTATAAGCAAATTCCGCTTGTGGTAGAATGTGATCCCACTGGCTATGGTGTCAGTCACTAGGCTTCTCAACAAATCGTCCAAGCTTCTATTTACAACTTCTGTCTGTCCATCCGTCAAAGGATGATATGCTGAGCTAAAAGACAAACTTGTCCCTAGCTTCTTCCATAAATTCCTCCAGAAATGTCCCATGAACTTGGTATCTCGATCTGAAACTATACTCCTTGGCAAGCCATGAAGTCTGATGACTTCTTTGAAAAATAGGTTCGCAATATGAGTTGCGTCGCTGGTTTTCTGGCATGGTATGAAATGTGCCATCTTTGAAAATTTGTCTACCACCACAAATATTGAATCAAATCCTCTTTGTGTCCTTGGCAGTCCCAATATAAAATCCATGCTCACTGCATCCCACGGCCTCTCAGGTATGGGTAATGGCTGGTATAACCTTGTTTTCTTCCTTTTCCCCTTTATGTGTTGACAAATCCTACATCTGTCCACAAATTTCTTAACATCGGTCCTCATCCTTGGCCAAAAATATGCGCCATTTAGCTTTGGGAACGTCTTATCATGACCGAAGTGTCCAGCCAATCCTCCACAGTGTTTTTCCTTCAGCATATTCTCCCTCATGGAGAATTTTGGAATACATAGCTGATTGCCCCTGAATAATAATCTATCCTGGATCATGTATTCATTCCATTGGATTTTGTCCCTGAGAATTGGATTCTCATACGCCTCATACGCTTCCTTAAAATCTAGATAATCCCTGTACATCTCTTTGAGTTTATCAAAACCCAAAGTTTTGACTCCGAATTCCTGCATAAGCAAACATTTCTTGCTCAAAGCATTGACAACTTTGTTAGCAGTTCCAGAAATATGTTTGATTACAAAAGTAAAATTCTGCATGTATTCAAGCAATTTTGCATGCTTTTGGTTCAACTTGTCCTGTTGAGTCATGAATTGTAAAGTGTGATTATCGCTGTACAAAACAAACTCTTTAGGAACTAAATAATTCCTCCATTTCTTCAGCGCTTGTATGACATCATAGAATTCCTTGTCATATGTTGAGTATTTAATCTTTGCTTCATTCAATTTCTTGCTAAAGTATGCAACCGGCCTATTGTCTTGGCTCAAGACTACTCCAATTGCAAACCCACTCACGTCACACTTCACTTGGAATGTCTTGCTGAAGTATGGCAACACCAGAATTGGTTGCTCCGTGATCTTCTTCTTTAGTAGATTGAATCTCTTCTCTGCTTCCTCTATCCAATGAAAATATTTATGTCTTTTGTTCACCATATCCATCATTGGTGTGTTAATCCCACTAAAATTTAGGATGAATTTCCTGTAGAAAATAGCTAAACCATGGATGGTTCGAACTTCAAACACACTTTTCGGTGATGGTCAATTCTTAATTGCATCCACCTTATCTGAATCCATTTTCAACTCATTTGCAGAGATAACAAAACCCAAGTAAATGATTTATGTCCTCATAAATGATGATTTCTTCATATTTATCAACAACTTCTCTTGTTGTAATCTCCTCATCACTGTAGCTAAATGCTTCAAGTGTTCTACTTCTGTTTTTCTGAAAATCAATATATCGTCAAGATATACAATGACAAATTTCCCTATGAAATCCTTCAGGACTCCATTCATCAATCTCATGAAAGTACTAGGCACATTTGTTAAGCCAAATGGCATAACAAGCCATTCGTATAACCCTTAATTCATCTTGAATGTTGTCTTCCATCCATCACCTTCTCTCATATGAATATGATGATATCTGCTTTTCAAATCAATCTTTGAAAAGAATCTTGCTCCACTCAAGCAATCCATCAAATCGTCCATCCTTGGCAATGGAAATCTGTATCTGATGGTAATCTTATTGATTGCTCTTGAGTCTGTACACATCCTCCAGCCTCCATATTTCTTTGGGTTGAGCATTGTCGGAACAACACATGGACTCATGCTCTCTCTAACCAATCCTTTGTCCATTAAATCTTGGACCTGTCTCTTGACTTCTTCATTCTCCTGCGGTGTCAACCTATATGCTGATTTGTTCGGTAAACTGGCTCCAGGTATAAGATCAATGTGATGACTTATACTTTTGATTGGTGGCAACGAACAATATAGTTCATCCACTACTATATCAGCAAACTCTTCCAGCAATTCCTAGATTTCTTCTAGTAAATCATCCACTCTTGTACTGGTTAAAACAATTCTTGGCTTCTTGACCACAATAAATTTTGTGTCTTCCTTCTTCTTAACCTCCATAAGAAGTGCCTTCCCACTCATGAGAAGTACAGTGTTGCTTACCTCTGGTTTCACTTCTTTATCCTTAATTGGCAACAACATGTGAGTTATCCCATTCTTCTCCAGGGTGTATGTTTTGTTTCTCCCATCATGAACCACATTTCTGTCATATTGCCATGGTCTACCTAGCAATAAATGACAAACATCCATGGGAATGACATCACATAGTATTTCATCCTTATATCCTCCTATTTTAAATTCAACTAAACATTGTATAGTGACATTTACCTGATGTCCTTTTTGTAGCCACAAAACTCCGTATGGGCTTGGATGTACGATAGTCTCCAGCTCCAGTTTTTCTACCATCTCTATAGAAACGAGATTGTCTGTGCTACCACTATCCACGATAACTTTACACACCCTGTCTTTGGTCTTGCAAGCAGTCCAAAAATGTCTGTTCCTTTGGGCTGGGTTCTCTGCCTCCTTTTCTGACGTTAAGAGAACTTTCCTCATCATCAAGGATCTTCCACCCTCAGCATCTTCTACCTCAACATTCTGTCTCTATACTTCGGCAATGTGAGTTTAACCACCTTCTTTCTTCCTATCTGGACACTCATAGGATTTATGCCCATTTTTCCCATAGAAAAAACATTTCACTTCACTGCCTCGACCTCTTCCTCTTCCTCTAGTATGAGGAAAAGTATTTCCATTAGCATACTGCCCACTCTGTGAGATTCATCCTCTCTCATATTGAGGTTGAGGTTTCTTTCCCTCTTCTTTAGGCTTCTGAGTCCTATCTTGGGAAATCGGTTTTCCTCTGGCTTGACTTTTGCCTCAGCCTCTTTGACCTTGCTTTCGGCTCAGCTTCTCTTCAACTTTCAGAGCCATATGATAAGCATCTTCTACAGTTTGAATGATCATCATTCTCATCTCATATTGAATGTCATATCTTAGACCATTCAGGTACCTGGAAACCTTTTCATCATTGCTTTCCCGATGACCTTCTCTGATGTTTATCTTGTAAAACTCTTCAATGTATTCCTTCACTGACATCAAGTTCTGTCTCAAATTCTGCATTCTCTGAAACATAGTGATTTGATAATATTTTGGTATGAATTTTGCTTTCATCTTCATAACCATTCTATTCCAACTCTTGATTTTCTGCTTGCCCTTGCAGCGTCTGTCAGCTTGCAGTTCATCCCACCATAATGTTGCATGCCCTTTAAGTCTTGTGACAGCATGTTTGACCTTTTTGTCTTCCTCAACATCCTCATAGTCAAAATATTTATCTATATTTCTAATCTAGTCTAGAAGCTATTCAACATCCAAGTTTCCTTCATACATGGGAATTTCCATTTTTCCTCTGGCACCTATCCTTGCAACAACCCTGAATAGGCGTTCATCCACAACATATTTGACTGCTACTCCTTCTCCTCCATGTCCAGCTTCATTTTCACTATCAGCCTCACTGATATCCCCAGTGTCGACTGTGCACCTCTGTGTTGTCTCCATGGCATCAATCTTGGCACGTAGTTTGCACATTTCTCTTTCCACTGCTGGATCAGGCATTGGTATGTCTCGCCTTCTTTGTGGCATGGATGAGAAATGTTTTTCTTTCCTCTGCTACAGAAAACAAAGAACTTTTTCTAGGCTCTGATACCACAACTGGTGCAGGCCCCCCAACCCTTGGGTCGAGGTCCATGTAGGATCTCTCTAAATATTCCCTTTGATTCTAATTGACTCTTTGATTTCCCCTCGGGAAATATCTCATACACTCTCGGTGTATCCACAGGTCCTTTGTAAAACTCTCCCTATGTAGACTGAACCCAGGTGCGAGCCTTACTCTCCTATATGACCATGATATGGTCTTTTCACAAACATCTCTCGCTTCTTGGAAGTTTGCGATTTCAGGATTTGAACTCTCGTGCTCCTCTTCTACGAAATCCCGAGATGTGATAGTCAGCAGTGGTTTGACTTCCCTTTCACACTTTTCGCAACTCGCAATATCGCGAGTTGGAGTGCAGTCCCTTTGTGCTTCACTTTCATGAAATCCCAAGATGCGATAGGGTAACTATAGGTTGATCCCTTTATGCGTGAGTACACACCACCTGTCACCCTTGAGGTCCCCACCTAACAGATGTGCCATGCATTCACATGAGCTCTCATCTCTTCTCCACTTTGCAACTCTTGCACTATTCCTCTACCCCTTCAAAGCCCCAAACGTCGAGATGAGAGTTCACAAGAGATATGACGCCCCTCGTTGGATTGAATCTATCGAACCTACTTCTCCTTATATTTCAATTAGAAAAACACTCACTTTAACTCCCCTTGCTCCTTTGCAAGATCTAATGGTTCCCGAGTCTTTGATACTTCTCCACGGAGAATTCTGACCGTTCAATTTCTTCCTCCAGAACCTCTGCGAAATAAACTAATGTTCTTTTGCCAGAACTTATCCTCCTGCAAAGCAACTTCACTTTGCCTCCCTTTGAGTAATTCAAGGGTGCTAACCCTCCTGATCTTTCTTTGTAAACTCAAGTCTCCTAAAAGACTCCTGCACGCACTCCTTGGGGAAATCCTTCAAACACTTCTAAGTATTTGATTTCTCAACTCTGTGCACCTTCTGCAACAATAGTCCTTCAACTCTCTCCTTGGTTGATAAGTTCTAAGATTTCAACCAACCTGTGCACACCTTGCATGGCTTCTGTGCTTCACCTACACTTCTGCTGAAATGAGAACAACGATATCCCTCCTGAGCTTTTAGAGATAAACTCTGAACCTTGTCAATGCATTCCTTACGGACGTTTCACTGCACTCCTTGTAGGAACTCTCACTCAGGAAGAGAAACAATTGAAACTCATTCTCTCTCTCTCTCTCTCAGACTTCGAACATTCAACATGAAATCATACATGCACAATACTAAATAAAATGCATAACAGAGAGCATAGAACAACTATAAGCAGATCATTCAGCATGTACAACCAGAAAACATCATAACACCATGAATCTGAATTAAAGCTTTATATATTAATTCAAAGATCATGTACATGATTTCTTCTCTAGAGTTCTATGCTATAGCTCTCCCCTTCTTCTCTATGCTCCATGCTCTATGCTACAATTACTCTTCTATGATACAAAGGCGAGGGTGTCTATATTCATTTTCCCTCCTGCTCCTAAAACTGTCTAATCTAACATTCATATCTACCTACTCTTACATTAATCGGACTTAAATGCCTTAATGTTTTACAGATGAGAGAAATCACTCAAGATCTGTTTACAACCCCCAAGATATAAATGCGAAGTACGCCATCTTCCTAACTATTACATTAATGCCTTTGAAATTCAAAATTCAAAATGGTTCTTATGAAAACATGCTCTTTTTGTTCCTCTGCGTGTCTAGCTATTTATTTGTCTTAGTCTCGTGCTTTGGGATTTGCTCGATGCTCTTGCATCAGCAACTGTCCATAATGCTGACCCATTTATCACTATATTATCATGAAGTCTTGATTAATCTATCAAACTGTACTTTTGCTAACTGATTGCTCTGAATTTTTCTTCTCAAACTCTGCAAGTTGCTTGAAGGATGGTTCTTTGGTCTATCACAACTATCGCATAGACTCCCCCTGTCTAATATTCATATTACTTGGAAGTATCTAAGCCAGATGGCTTAGAACAATACCTGCTCTGATGTGTATTCATCATCATCCTCATTGGTAGATTCATCATCATCTTCATTGGTAGATTCATTATCTCTATGAGCTCTGACTTCTTTCTTTCTGTCCATGGATTCATCTTTCACTATAATGCCTGAAAGTAAAATCTCTTGAACATGTTCCTTATTTACTTGTCCTTCCTTCCTTTCAGTTATTTTCCAAACCTTTCTATATCTGACATCTTTCCTTTTCTCTGTAGAATTTTCTTCATCTCGTTTTATTTCCAATATTGCGATCTATGGTACCTGGTCTTTGTTCACTTGTTCTTCCTATTTTCTTATCCATACTTTCTTATATCTGATATCAATATTCTCTTTCATGGAAGTATAGATCATGCTTCTATAATCACTGGCTATGTGTCCATAGTTATGACATTTGTAACACTCAATGTTACATGCGACCACATAGGCACTTCTTGCTTGAAAATTTCTTTTATAATCCCTGCCAACCTTATGTCCAAAGCTACTGCAATAAAAACAATTACCATAAAATAAATTTGCATACCTGGGAGTGAATAATATTCTTTGTGGCGTAGTCCTTCTAAATTTTTGCCTTGACTGATCATGATCATGATTGAAGATTCTTTGTAACTTGAACATGGATGGTCTTCTTGAAAATGTATCTTCAATAGTTTTATTAGATTATGGTTGACCATGATTTCTTCCTTTGAGTACTTCTCCATAACTCTTTCTATTTTCTTCATTCTTCTTTTCTAGCAACCTAGAGTGCTTCTCTTCATTCTCTATAACTGATGTGGATGTTTATGTCTCTTCAACGTTCCTGTTGAGATTGACAATTTTACTTCTCAATGTGACAACTTCTTCTTCAAGCTTCTCAACCTCTTATTCTTTCTTCATTATCTGAGACTTCATGACTTCTTCTGTTATTTTCACTTCTTCAAGATGAATTTTTAATGTGATTATTTCTTCTTCAAGTCCTTTCTCTTCTTGACCAAACTCTGCCTCAAGATGGTTTAGATCGTTAGTTCTTTCCTTAACATGATCTCTCAATATCTTCTCTCTCATTTTTGCTTATTCCTTTTGTGCTACTATGTTGGTTTCCAAACACTGCTTTTGATATTCAATATTTTATTCGATCTTTCTAGCTTATTCTAGCTAAGTTCTTAAGTTCTTGATGACCTGTTGGGATTATTCAAAAATGTGAACACTTTCCTTTTGTTTCATCAAGTCTTTCTTGAGTGAATTGTTTTCTTCTCTTAGTTCATCTAAAGCACTAATCAAGTCTTCTTCATAATTGTCTTCATTGTCAATTAGATTTTTTGTCTCATTTCCTTCATGGCATTTTGTTTCAAGATGTCCACGTCTTTCACAATTAAAACAAAACAACACACCTATGGTGATTATGTACTCTTCATCTTATGAATCTGCTTGACATGGTGAACATAATTCTTCTTGATTTGTATCTGCATCTTCTTTAACATTTTCTGAATTTGTGATGGGTGAAGAATATATGTCATGTAACTTATCCCAAAGTTCT
>SNQJ01S0215283.1:0-13882 GCA_010110895.2 Picea sitchensis
AATAGAAGCTTCCGCTTCTAGAAGGATCTTCCTCTAGATGCTTCTCTTAATAGACATATTTAGTATAAATAAGGGGCGAGGGTATGAGAACCCTAGCTTGGATATTATTGTAACAGAGTGCTGCTCAACTGGAGGTTGCTCCCTCGAAGAGGCCTATGAACATTGCTTTCTGAATCAAAGTGCTTTTTCTATTGCTATTTCGTATATCATTTCTATGTATTGTGAAGATTATGCTGGATATTTTACTGTTATTCTGCCATTTCTAGCATTTTATTTATGTTCTACATATTTTATATAACTGGTATCTTGCGTCAGAACTAATCAGAAAAAGAGATTCATCGCGTAAAGAATCTTCTGCTGCGTTTTCTGTCTCAGTGCAGGGAAGGTCACACATCAGTTTGACAAACACCAAAGATTTCTTAGACTTAGCGCGTTCAAATTCTAAGTCAAACTCTTGGAGAATCACTATCCATTTAGAGTACTTGCCCCCTAAAAATTGGTGTATAATAATGTGTCGCATGGGGTTGCAATCGGAAATTACAATGGTCTTGCGTAATAGGATGCAGTGACGGAAACGTTGGACAGCTTGAACAACTGTTGGGGCTAGTTTTTCAACATGTAAATATTTGGTTTCAGTGGTTATGAGACTCCGACTCAAATAATAGATGACATGTTCATCGTGTGAATCATCTTCTTGGACTAGAACCATGGTGATGGTAGAGTCCGAAGCAGCGAGATAAAGGAAGTAATATCGACTATAATCGGGTGGGAAAAGTAATGGGGTACGTGTTAAAGTCAGTTTCAAAGATTCGAAAGCTTTGTTGGAACTGGAATCCCATACGAACTCAAAACCTTTCTTTAGCAGTCGAGCAAATCCGAGAGTTAATTGAGCGTAGTTTGGGATGAAACGATGTAAAAAGTTTGCCTTCCCTTGCAAACTTTGAAGCTGGCGAAGTGAAGAAGGAGGAGGGAGATTGAGGATTGACTCGACCTTCAAAGGATCGACCCTGATCCCCTTGCATGAAACGATAAAACCTAGAAGTTGGATAGAATCCACACAAAAAACACATTTTGTATGGGTTTAAGCGTATACAATAGAACCGACAACGAAGGAAAATGGCTCAGAGGTGTGTCGTATGGTCACTACGATGCATGGAATGCGCTGGTAGGTCATCTAGATATGGTTGTACAATGTGCTTAATATCATGAAAAGCATAAGACATGGCACATTGAAAAGTCGCACCGACGTTCTTTAAACCGAAGGGTAGTTTCCGATAGGCAAAGGTCCCCCAAGGACAAATAAAAGCGGTTTTGTGTTGATTTGCAGGCAAGATGTTGATTTGATTATAGCCAGAGAAATCGTCCATTAAAGCGAATATTTCACTCCCGACGCAATCGTCGATGATCCGGTCAATGAAAGGGGTGGAAAAGTTGTCTTTAGGACAAGCTTGATTGATATCCCTATAATCGACGCAAACATGGATCGTACCTTGTTTCTTGTTAACCGGAATGAGATTGGATACCCAATCAGTTAAAGCCATAGGATAAATAAAGCCAGCTTTAAGAAGTTTTTCGACTTCAAGCTTAATAGTAGCTTCTTTGCAGGGGTGGACCAGACAAAGTCTCTGTCGGATGGGTCTAGCACCCGGGTACATCTTAATTTCGTGTACAATAATATCAGGGTCAATAGTCGACATTTCTTCATAGTTCCAAGGGAAGATGTCACGAAACTCTTGGAAAAGTGAATTATATGTGACAACCTCGTCAGTGGAGCATGAAGCTCCGATGTGAACATTTTCAACAACTCCAGGTTTAATGGATATGTCGAGGGGGATGGTGGGTGAAATATTACTTAATTTCCCTTCATATAACACGTCATGTGATGACTCGAGAACAGAGGAAATGAGAACAACGGTTGATGAAGTCGAGATCTGTTGGTAACTCTCGATGGTGTGTTGTTCGAGGAAGAGAATGGAACAATGATTCCCATCATCCCAAGGGGTGTCTTCCATCGAAATAACCGGCATAATCATCTCGTCTGTGGGAAAAATAATGTGGAATGGGTCAGGAGATGAATCACTGAGAGAGAGGGTAGACGGGGTTGGCGATTGAATGGATTGATAGGAGGATTCAACTAGACTTAAAGGAATTTGGTTGCCGTAGCGACGATAATCACCAGGTTCGGGTATTACCCATGGGTCGAAAGATGTGTGAGTTTTGCAAACGGAGGTGGAAATCATGTTGATTAAGGCAACCAAAGGAGGTGGAGCATCGGGAGGTGGGATTCCGAACGTACCCATTAGAGTCGAATATTTAATTAGGCCCACATCAAAGTTCTCATACCCAGGTAGTGTCTTCGCGATAAAAGGTATGTTGCTAGAATGAGTGTCAGAGTTGAAAAAGGCTAGCTGGTCGACAGTAATGACCTTTCTCTGATGTGGAGAATGTAAAACACAGAAAGGGTAGACACAACGTCACACATCACATCAATCTAGCTATGACCAAGTAAGAGGTTATAATCGAGAGGTGCATCAAAGACCTCAACTTCAACATTGACTGATTTTCCTTCCAACGTAATAGACAATAGAGGAACTACACTGTAGGGCTTAAATCCAGAGCCATTGAAGGATTTAAGCATGTTATGTGATTTTGTAAGAGGAGGAGAGCCAATGGCCTTCCAATAGGAAACAGACATTACACACGTGGAGGCACCCTCATCAATAACAGTCCTACAAATGTTCTTTTCGGAGACAACTACTTGTATTTGGAATGCTAGTTGAGGGGGGAGTCTCATAATGTGATCTTCGAGGTAAAAAATTATCAAATTTATATCCGTAGGATCAATTCCACTGATAGCCTTTAGAAGTCCCTTCCATTGAGCAAAGCAACTTTGAAGGACTTCAAGAGCCGACATCGCAGACAATGCTTGTGCCATATCTTCTACAATACTGTAGTTCTGAGCAGCATGTGCATGAGGGTTGAAGGCAAACTTTCGAACAACACCCTTTGGGGGAGGGAGAAGAACTGTATTGAGACTCAGTCATTCGAGATGAAGAGTACCATTGGGAGGTGAAGTTGAGGGAGGTTGTTGAACCAATGAAGGTGGTATATTGTCAACCTTCTCCTTTGAGGAAGAGTAATATTTGGCCCAAGTGGTAAGTGTAACGTCATTCTTTCCATAATCACCAGTACACATGAGTACATAAGAAGTAGTGGAGGTAGAGGGTTGGTCATGGATGACCAATTGGGCCTGCTGTTGAGAAGGGAAAGGTTGAGACAAAACAGTAGGGGTGGGAGGTTTCGCGGTCCCTTGGAGGAACTTAATAACCTCAACCCATCTTGGACAATATTTCGTATAGTGATCGACACCACATACAAGGCAAGGGTATCGGGGTTTGTGCTTATCCTTATCATCAACAGGTTGTGTTTTGGCTTTCTCAGACTGCGAGTTATTTTTATCCTCCTTATTCTTACCCTTCCCTTTTTTAGATTTATTCTTTCTAGCAGGGGTAGATTGAACAGAGTTAACCTCAGAGGTTTTTTCGGTGGGAGGAGTAGGAGACAACACATTTTGAACATTAGAAGCATTATACTTGGGGTTGGTGGGAGAGGCTTACATATTTTGAGGTTGAACATGGAAAGTGCCAATCACACCATCAGCCGCATGAGAAGCAACAGGGGTAGTTGAGGTAGCGATAGTAGAAGGGTGAGGTGCATTAGGGAGTAAGTCATAAAGAGTATGCGTTTGTGAATAAACGAGGTCAAGGTACTAAGAGCGACTAATAGCCTATTCTTCGGTGACAACTCCACCCATGGAAATATCATGATAGATCTCATTCACGAATTATTTCGTGAACCACTCTGCCAATAAATGATCGGGAAGATCGAGTTTGATCAAACGTCGTCTTCATATCCACTCATGAATGTGATTAGAGATGTGAGTGGCCTTATTTCTCTTGAAGGAACTCAGGATCTCAGTTCTCATAATCGATCGGTAATTGGTAGTGTGTAAGGAAATCCATGGCTAGGGTATCAAAGTCAGTGAAGAAACCTCATGGTAGTTCTATATACCACTTTGCAACCAAACCTGTGAGAGTTCGTTGGAAGAGTTGTAGCCGAATGGAATCATCCATCAAATATTTGGATGAACACCAAAGGTGGAAATTCATGACATGGTTGTTCAGATCCTCTCCCAGTTTACCGTCAAATTTTGGACTGTCGGATGGTAATTTGGCCAGTATAATGGGCCAGTGGGGAGAATGTAGGATAAGATCATTCAAGATTCTAGACAAATCAAGTAGATCCAAAGTGGCTAAAAAAGGTAATCGTCTATTCACAAAAGGATACTGGTGACTTTGGGGAGGGATTCCCGTTGGTATACCAGTAGGACCATAAGCGGTCTGCATGTGAGGTGAAGGTCCTAACAGATTTGGACGTGTGTGCAGAGGCATTTATCCCATAGGGTTGTATTGATTGGGGATGTTCCATTGGGGAGGGACACTAGATTGAACGTTCAAACCCCAAATGGGATTGGAAGAACCGAGGTATGACTGGCCTGAACTAGGGGGTATAAAAGAGCTAACTTGAGGTTGTTTCCCCCCAGAGGATTGTGGATTTCCTTGAATAAGAAGATTCCAATACTGGGCTAGTGATTCGGGGATGTTCTGTCCATATTTTGGATTATATCCTCCGAGTGGGGGTTGTCCTCCAGGTAAGGATGATGCCCCAATTTAGGTTTGACCTCCAAATTGAGTTTTCCCCCCTGGTTTATATTGTCCCCCAATAGGAATCTGATAACCAGAAGTGAATAACAGAGTAGAAGTTCCAAAAGTGGTAGAGCCACTGGGTCCGAATCCTCCTATAAAAGGTGGATAAGACCCTCCAGAGAGGAACTAGGATGGTGTTAGAATAGAACCAGAAGAAGCATTATACCCGAGAAGTAAAGACTCCAGAATCTCTAGATGGAACTTGGGTAGGAATGGGGATAGAAGCATTCAAAGCATTATACCCAAGAGGGAGTGACATGATTTGTTTAGACGAAAGTGGTGTACCAATAGGAGGTTGGCTAGCCATCGTATTCCTGGTGAGAATAATTGTAGTGTTTGGGACCATTGTGGAATGGGCATGCTGAAGTGGGATAGTTGAGCTAGGACCAACCTATGAACCAACGAAGAAATAAAAATTTGTACTGTTAAAGTGATCTAAAGGTATCGTAAATGTAGTAGATGTCTCGGGTGGTTTAGAAACGACAAGTATCTCAACTTCTGCCTCTGAGCCGGGAGGGTTCTGCCTAGAAGTTGATGTTCGAGATATGTCAGTGGTCCAAAAAGGATCGTTGTTTTCAAGGCTAGCAAGGATTCCAGTTGGTATTCTAGAAGTGTCAACAATAAGTTCTCCGGACGAGTTCAGTCAGAGAATATGTCTCTTGCATCTAGGAGTTAAGCGAAAAGCGTCCAAAGAATCAGAAAGGATTCAATTTTTTTATAAAGAGTCAGTTCTCTCCGCTTGTGAAGGTATGTGGTCTTGGATCTCACTCTGTTGAGGAGAGTCCTCCGATGGATTATAAATCAAGGGTTGAGAAACTTACGGATCTTTCGGAGGTAGTCCTTGCATCCTACACGAACGACGTGGAGGGTCAATGTTGGTTGAACCGAAAATTTTACGGAAAAAAATTATGGCCAACTATGTAAACAAAAAACACTCACTACTATAATCTAGGAATCAAAACCAAGCAAACAAAAACTTCTTATTCTGAAGTCACTAGTTGGTGATGAAATCCAACGTCGTGAATTCAAGAGAAGAAGGGGTTGGGCTAGGGTGGAAAAGTTACATTGATGACCTGCTTAATGGACTTACAACCTGGTGCAAGCTCACACACATAATCGTGGGTATACCCTCCAAGGAGCCCGAGTGAGTCTAGCCAACTTCGATTCCAGGTACCATGAATATTTGCCCCTCCACAGTCACCTCGTGTATGACCCTGAGAAGATAGGCAACTAAGGCTACCAAAAACAACAATGATGCCAAGGGAGACATTCGACAGTTCGATCCACACGCAAGGGCAGGGTATCTAGCCCAAAATAAACTTAAGAGGCTTCCACTCATCATTGTGGGTATACCTTCAAGTGACCCCCATAATACGTGCAATCTCTACACTGAGATCAACAAAGTAAGGTGAGTAACTATGCTAATCTCAATGCGACCTCAGGTTTGACCCTTGTGTGAGAAGGGCTTCCCAGGAAAAAATGTTACAAATGGAATTTAACATTCCCTATCACAAGATGATATTGTGTGTTTTGTTCTTTGGAGAGTGTGTCTCACCGCTTATTCAAAATCTCTAGCCTAGCTAATGTTGGTGTAAAAGAGCCCTAGAAAAATTACTAATTAAGTTTTAGATTTTCGCAATATTTTTAAAGGTTGTTGTTACTCAAGAGGGAGATGGGAATGAAACCAATGTTGTGTAAGACCTTGACCCAACAATATGCAAATAGAAATGAATGATGCAAATTTTCATTCAATGAATTCTATCTACAATAGGGAGAAGGTGTTTACGGAATGATGTAAGCTACAAAATATACTTCCTTTTTCTTTAAATGAACACAATTTCAAACAACCAATAAACAATGAAGTTCTTCAATGTTCTCTTCTCTTAAAGGCAATAAATTTTCTTATACATGATTATTCAAAAGAATGGATAACTTCAAATTCTTCCTTTCTAAGACCAGACCAAGGGCATGACAAAGAAAGGAGAAGTAATCCAAGAAAATTTATAGCTTCAACAAGCACCCAAATCAAACTTTCAATGAAGATAAAAGTAAAAAATGATGAGAAATTATTTCCCCAAATGAAAATGAAGAAATAACCTCTCAATCATCAAGCATTCTAGAATACGTAATCAATCCAAAACTTCAAATCTAATCCAAGATTTTTAATCGAACAAGCACTCAGATACAAGCTCAAAGATTATACCCTTGTTGTTAAAAATAAAAAATGAAAAATGGAAAATGACTAAGAGAGGTGTTCGATCTCTGAAAACCAATCAACAACATGTTAAGCATGAGAAAAAAGTCAAATACTAGCTAAAAAAGTCCCCCCCAGCTGACTAAAGCAAAATCTGGGCATCAACAGAGGCCAAAACCCCACCCAAAAATTTCACATACATTGCCGCAAGCTAATAGCACATTATAGTGTGGAAATATAGAGTTTCCGCAGGCCAGAAACAAACAGGGTGTGGAAAGTACACACTGAAGAAAATAGCTAGGGTGCAGAAATCAAAGGTTTCCATAGGCTAGGTATAGGGTGCAGTACAGACACGTCTGAAAATCAAGAAATTCTGAGAAAAAGGTAAAAAATATCAGTGAACTTTCAAACTCTGAGAGTCTGAATGGATCTCGCACAGAATCAGAGACTGAATTCAGATAAGAAAGGGTAGGAAAAAACAAATGTCCAAAAAAAAACCACAATCAAGTCATATCCCCAACAGAGTCGCCAATTTTGTTATAGGATAAATTGGTAAACGCGGACATAAACTAATCTCCCTAGATCCACCTGGATCTAGAACAAAACAACATAGGACATGACACTTTCCCTAAGTTGCAATCATTGATCTAAGTGTCAAAGAAGGAATTGATGACTTACCTTTGAGATCTCTTCCTTATATCTTTGTTGTTCCCGCTTCACTCCGGTGCTCTTGTGAAACCAGATCTACAATGACACAAACCAACCAAAGTGAAAGAACCTATGATAGATTCAATGAAAACTTAAGCATGTGATCAAGGAGTCATTTAATAAAATGAGAATAATTTTATGGGAAAGAAACACGCCACTATATTATATTGAATAAAAGTGGAAGATACAACCGAAATGCCTTGATGTCGCAAGTTCCCTTTTAGTTTTCCTTCGTTCCAACACACACATATACTTGTTCCAATATTTGCATGAAGATGACCTTCAAAAGCTTGATGGGCAAATGTAGACCTCAAGTATCAATTGAAATAATATTCTTCACACAATCTCCAACCTATTCTTTAAGAAATCCTTTGCTCAACTTTGCTTAACTGTTCTTAACCTTTTCCATGAGAAGCCCATTATTATATAGGAGAATATGAAGTGGTTAAAGTGATGAGGATGATCCCACTAGATCAAAGAAGTCAGTAGGATAGTAACCATACGGACACCACCTCACATTCCAGAAGATTCCCCTTCTAGAAACTTATTGAACCTCTTTCCTCTTTTGGCTTTCAAATGCTGTCGCATCCTGCCTATATAGTAGCCTACGGAAATCCCACAGGCCATGCTATAGAGTAGCCTACGAAAATCCCACAGGCCATGCTATAGAGTAGCCTACGGAAATCATGGATTTCCGCACTGTACACTATGGGTAGCCTGCAACGTCATTCTAAAAAGTAGTCTTGCAGAGGAGGAAAGCAATCACTTTTCTCAGGAAAAAGATGATTTTGAGGGCCTGATTACATGCTTGTAAAGTCATCATCAGAGTGACCAAAATAATGTGTAACACCAGGTTGTAGAATATTATTGTGAAGAAACCTTTGGAGCTCAGCTGGAGCTCATAATATCTCTTGGGGTTCCACCACGCTTTGATCCAGCGGGTTAGGTCCTTTTCTAAGGGCCAAAGACCTAGGAATTTTCCTATGAGGGCATGGCTCTCATGGACTACATGTGCTCTCCTATCCTAGTGGTTTTGATGACGTATCTAGGCACAACCATGGCTTGGGGGATATAGTTTCCGAGTATCCAATCTCGAGCATCTTTTGGATGCAAGGAATCAACATCTGTATTCGAGTCTTTGTTGATTATAATCTCTTCTTGCAGAAACTGGTCTCATAGGTGCAATGGAGGCTCAAAGGTCCGTCTGCGCACCCGCAAGTTCTCTGGATCTTTGTCGGCGACGTTGCGGTAAGAGGGGGATTTTGCCCCCCCTTATGTTCCCATTCTCTGAGGTGGTCAGAGCTGCAAGGCTAAGGTGATCAACGCGTACCCAGGGAGTTAGAGAAGGTCTGGGCAGGCGGGAGTTGGGAGCATGGAGAAACCCTAAAAGTTGCATAGCTTCGGTAAGAGGTATGAATCCTTATTTTCATATTTTCTTATTTGTTAAGTTGTAATTTAATTTTGAATAAAATTTGTGTTATTAATAGTATTATTTTTTGATTGGAGAGTTTTAGTATTTTTAATGTAAAAATATGGGCTTTTAGGGTTAGAGTTTTTGTTTTGAGGTCACAATTATTGTCAAGTTGGTAATAACATTATGTTTTGCATTGTCTACATTTGAATATTTTTCTTAGAAAAATGCATTGGAAGACAACGAGGATGCTACAACCATATATTGTAGTCATTGATACTAATCTCTAGAGTGCACTTAGCAACAAGGTGTATCAATTGGAAAATAAAAGGAAGAAGCCAAGTCTATGAGAGTTATGCCCCATATAAGTGGAGTGCTAAAAACACACTTATACAAAAATCTAAAAGGTTTAAGTACCCATCCTTGATTAATGACCGTGTTGATGAAAAATGGATAAAATTGGGGCTTCAATTCCCTACCCAATCTTTCTCTATATCAGAAATCTACGAAGGTCACTCTTTATTCTCCTGAAGCTACACAACAAAATACTTCTTTTTCAAATCATTAGTGTTGTTCATGATAATTATCACTGCAAGATAGTGTATATCATATTTTGATGAATTGCGCCTCCCCTATCATGAGAAGTTTATGCAATTTCCCATGCCCTGCATGAAGGAGAATGAAATATGTGATGGGACGATAATCTCATATTATTGAGTAAATTTGATATAAAGTGTTGGAAATTGCGTTGTCATTGATGTCAAAAGTAGTCATGGAGGAATTGGGGACAATGTTGACAGGTCCAAGGATCAAAACTTGTAAACAAAACCATAGCCAAACAGAGGAAGATTATATTAGAATAAAGTGCGATTGTTGATCAACAATTGGAGAGATTGTGACCATAAACATAGTCTATCAGAGTTATACGGTCAGAGAATAGAGTTGGAAGAACACCTCGATGAACAAAAATTCAATCAATGCAACATATCACGAAGGAACAAGTCTGAGAGACCACAAAGGAACAAGGGGATAATAGTCAATCCCTATGAAATTCATAAGATTTAGAAGTTCAAAAATTGACAGTTGTGATTAAATTTGGCAGACGAGCTCCAATAGATCGACGATTCTCATTGACCTTCCATTGGACCCTGAAAGGGACAAAATGTGTGTTGTTTCAGAGCCTTTCTATCTCCTGTCACACTTCTATTCCAATGCAACAACTCCAAGAGTGAAATCCAACCGTCCATTGACGAAGTGGATCATCGATCCAAATTGATTATTGATCAGAAATCTGACAATGAATCTACATTGTTCATCAGAATAAATCAAGAGCAAATATAATCGTCCATCGGAAAGCCAGTTTTGGATATTGTTACAACACTCTGACATATACAACATTGAATAATATTCCCTTTCGATACAGTCCATTCGACGTTCCGATTGGGAATTTTTACCACTTCGAAATTAGTGTATCGAAGAATATTCCGTTACAGCTTTGTTTTATGTGCTGACAGATCTGATCATCCATTTCAAGAAGTGATCAACAATGGAAATTGAATGTGATCCTTCTCCGAAATATATCTATGTCGTCCGTTAAGACAACAATCAATTGTCACGATTAAAGATTATTCAAAGCTCAAAAGAGACATTTCAGAGTACTAACTCTGACCATCTGAAGATCCAATCCGAATGTTGTTGCACCAAAAATATCTAACCATCCATTCAAACACAGATCAATGGATGAGGAAATTTTTTCTCTTGAAATCTAGTCACAGTTTAAAGCCTGCAAAATTTGCGAAGGGAATAAACATGTGGATCTAGTGATTGGTCACATGAAGAAGAGAAATGGATTAACGACTAGTTGAACCTGCAATTAGTTGAGCATGGGACACAATCCAAGGCCACATCAGTAGCCACATCATCCTAAAAATCAACATCAACGTAAGTACCATGTCAACAACACATTAGATACACATGTCAGACTTCGGATAGTGCCAAGAAAGAAAACAAGTGTAAACTATTGAAGAATATTCCTTTTGATACCTTCAGAGCTTATCAATCAGTGTTCAAAAGGTTGGGGAATGGTGAGTGAGAGGTGTGTTGATCCAGGTGGATATCGGTGGCTACCCACCTTTTCTGATTGGCTCAAAACAGTTTTCTGGCAAATTTGGCAATTTACTATTTTTAGCAGTTTTTAACTTACGGGGCCATTTTGAGGGCCCAAATGAAGGTTTTTCGAGATAGAGGTTCTCAATTATAGTCAAAGGAATCATTGAGACCCCAAAATGAATCTCCTCGATGATACCTTTCCAACAAGCTATCATACGCCTAAAACAGAGATCGTATGCAAAAGTTACGACCCCGGGAAGTTAATGTACTAACTTACCAAACGGGGCCCACATGACTTTTGGTGCTTCATCTCCTAGGGTTAGGTTTTTGGATGTCTAGGGTTTTTGACATTCTCGTTTATTGTAAGAAGGCCTTCAGAGCCTCATTGTAACCATGTTCTTGCAAATGGGAGTAGCCATCACATCTCTTCTCAGAGATAAGCTGCCACCATTCTAGCAAGTCTTTCACTCTGTATTTTTACAGTCTCTATACATTTCTTTCATTAATAGAAATCGTGTATTACTATATATATGTGTTTATGGTTCCATCTCTGATATGTTTCTGTTATATTATTGAATATCTGCGATATCTCTGTGCATTTCTTTATTATATCTCCGCTCGCATTTCGTGCCGAAAATAATCTGGATCATGTGTGGAGAGAATAAGTGAGGCTTTGAGGTTCGTGCGAAAGCGTGGAAGCAATGAAGAATATCTTAGGTATGATAATACAGAGTATGGAGCATGATGGAGAGGTATTCTGAAGCAAACTATGAGTTACAAAATTTTCAGGGTGGCAGGGTGGAGCAAGGAATGGGATTGGTGTCTCCTACAGGTTGGTGCTCGTGAACAATAATTTTGTGGGTTGGTTCCCATTGGCTGAGTTGGTGCTCAACAAGGGGATTCGTGTCCCATGCAGGTTGGTGCCTACAAATATTACTGTAGATTTTATTTTGCTATAAGTTGGTGCTTACAAAATTTATAAACAAAGTTTTATGGTTTTTCTCCCATTTGGGTTTCAACGGTAAATATCTGTGTATTGTTAATTGTATGGTTTAACTGTTCATCATTGACTACTGGTAAATAACATATTTTAATTAAAAATAAAATTGTGGTAAAAATTATAGTGTAATACCGATTCACCCCCCTCTCAGTATTCCAACAATTGATATCAGAGCAGGTTCCTTTAGGAACAACCTCACCACTGGATGGTGAATCCTCACAATGGAGGGACAGGAAGGGTTCTCCACAAACAAAGCCCCAAAAATTGATGGATCAGAATACGTCTTTTGGAAAATAAGAATGAAAGCATTTTTTATGTCACTTGGATATGATGTGTGGGATTTAGTAGTAAACAATTACAAATATCCATGCACACCCCCAACTGATACGTCCGAAATCAGGCTCAGTAACAATAACTCTAGGGCCATAAATGTTATCATTTGTGGACTAACAAAATTAGTATACACCAAAGTCATAAACCGTGCCTGAGCTAAAGAGATGTGGGACAAAATACAAAAGATTTATGAAGGAGATGATAAGGTTAAGAGAGAAAAGTTACAAATCTATAAAGGACAATTTAACACTCTCAAGATGAATAAATAAGAGAATATTGCATCCTATCTTTTCTGTGTGGATGATGTTTTCAACTCCATCAGAGGATTAGGAGAAGAGGTTGAAGAAGCTATTATTGTATAGAATGTGATCCGGTCACTCCCCTCGAGATTTAATCCGAAGACCTCTCTTCTTGAGGAAATGAAGGATCTATATACATTGACATTGGATGAGCTGCATGGAACCCTAACTGCATATGAAATGAGAATAGAATAGGATAACCCACCAAGAGCAGCAAGGAAGGAAGAAGCACTTAAAGAATCAAAGAAGAAAAAGTGCAAGATAATTTATTGCTTAGAGAACGAACTAGATGAGGAAGAAGAAATTTTTTTCAGGAAGTTAAAAATAGATACAAAGGTAAGCTCCCTTTCAAATGTTTAATTGTGGAAAAATAAGACACTTTGTTCATAAATGTCCTTATGTAAATATTGGTGTGAAAGAAGAATTTAATTTCAAGAAAACCAACAAAAGGAAGATTGAAAAGAAGACAAATCCTTATAGACAAAGGAATAATCTATATACCAATGAAGACAATAACTCATCATATGATAGTGACAATGAATTAGATGAGATTATCTTTATGGGTCTAGAAACACAAACAAATGAACATATAGACTTAATAGAAAAAAAAAACCTCTATTAAATATGAAAAAGTACATCTTGAAGCAGAACTCATTAGTCCCCTAGAAGAAAATTACAGACTTAAGGACAAGAATAGAAATAAAAAGTGGGAACTACAAAAATATAAAGAAAAGGAATGTGATGAAAAGGAAAGAAAGAAGATAAAGAAAACAAGATTGAAGAAGTCATAAAGTCTCAACTGAAAGAAAAATAATATCTCTGCAACACTCTTGAATATGAAATAGTCCACCTGAGAAAGAAGTTGGAGAACTCAGTAAGAAGCTCTACAATCTTAGATGAAGTCCTAAATCATCAAAGAGCACCATTTGATAGAAGGAGTCTTGGATACAATGACAGGAGGAAGCTGTCAATGAAGAAGCATCAATACCTTCACAACAATCAAGAGAAGAAATAACCAAGAACTATGCTGATGATCCATATGGATTTCGGTGGCCTCCCACC